>PVIR01026092.1:0-24277 GCA_004026965.1 Petromus typicus | reverse complement strand
TCACAGCAATCCTCCTGCCTCTGCCTCCCGAGTGCTGGGATGACAGGCGTGAGCCACCATGCCCGGCACTGTGGTATGTGGTACTGGTTGCTGCTGGGCGTGAGTCTCCACACCCAGTATTGTTATGTGGTAACTGGGGAACCGAACCTAGGTCCTTGTGCTTGCAAGACAGGCGCCGGAACCACTGAGCTAACTCCCCGGCCCCCATTTTATTTTTTAAAACTCCTCATCTTCTTTATCCAGTCTCTCGTTGATATGCACTTGGGCTTTTCCCAAGATTTAGTAGTACAATCTGTGGGGCTATAAACATGGGTGCACATATGTCACTATGGTATGATGCTTTTAATTCTTTTGTGAATATATCCAACAGGGAAACAACAGGGTCAAATGGGACCTCTAATCCAAGTTTTTGAGAAATCTTCCCACTGATCTCCGCAGTGGTTATACCAGTCTACATGCCCACCAAAAGTGGAGAAGTATTCCTTTCTCCCCACATCCCCACCAGCATTTGTTATCTATCTTGGGACCACTGCTGTGTGCTAATTCTATGTGAAGCGCTTTTGCTATCCTGTCATCCCAACACCGTTTTTGTTTGTGCTATATCTTCTTTTGACACAGACTTGGCCTGAGCATGACTTCTCATGATCTTCAATAAAGGTATCTGCTTTTCACTTGGATTGATTGTGCATTTCCAATTCTTTGCGCATCATACACAAGAGTCTAGATTATACCTGCCTATCACGTAACAAGCAGAACTCCCTGACTCTTTCATTGGCTGAGAGATTATGGAATAAAAGGAGTCGAAGGTACAACTCTCAGGTGAGACTGAGAAAACTGTGGTATTACTGAGACAGTTAGGATCCACCCACTAGGGGACAGAACAGTCAGATGCTTGGAAAGGACCCCACAGGGACTGTGCTTATTTTGTATTTACAAAGCAGAACCAAACAAGGATATGAATGAGGATACAGGACACACACATAGCCCTGGAGTTAAAAGCAAAAACAAAACAAGCTACAAATTCAGCCCACTAGCTCCGATGCAAGGGTCAACTTGTCTGAACCTATTAAAACTGACCAACACGCTGCCAGCAACTAACCTCAGAAATTGCTTCATCAGGACCAAGCATTCTCTACAAGTATTTCTGTGGAGGTGTTTTTCTGCTCTTTGTGTAGCCTGGGAACTGAACGCAGGACCTCACGCATACTAGGCAGGTGCTCGTCCACTGAGCTCATCCCCTGCCCTTTTTATTTTTTCCTTTTGAGACAGGTTCTCACCAAATTGTTCAGAATGGCCTTGAATCTACAATCTTTCTACCATAGGCTTCCAGGTAGCTGGGATTACAGACATGACAGGCACCAACACCACCGGGCTTCTCTGCAGGACACTCTCTGTAAGATGGAATCTTATCTGCATGGGAGACCTGAATGGAAATGTTTAGTGAGCACTTTTCCTTTATCCAGAGAGCTGCTGGCCTGCCTGGCTCTTTTGGTGCTAAGAATCCTTTTTTGCCCTATTAGCAGTCCCAATAAAACCCATGGTTGCACCTGTATTCCTCAGGGTCCAGTCTTGTTTGTAACATTTCTGGACGAAGAACTTAGGTCCAGGAACATCATCAATTAAAAAGTTAATCCAAAAGGAGGTCTCACAAATAAAATCATGAGTGTAAAAAGTATAAGCCTTTTACTTCCTCAATTTTAAATTATCATAAATAATGTAAAATCAAAAGACAGCATATGTTTTCAAAGTATCTTCTCACAGACATGCAGAAACAGGTAACTCTATTTTATTAGTTTTTGTGACTGAGAAGCAATTTTAAAAGAGAAAGTCCACCAGAAGCATTACTTAAAATATTTTTTGTGACTCTACATACAAAAAACACCAAAGATAACTCAGACAGAAGGAAGACAAGGAACAGGATCCCAGGATAAAATCTTTATCAGTTAGATCAAGCTCTAAACTTAAAAATCATCTGTCTACAGTCTTTGCATGGTCACTATGTATTCTGTGAATACAATAGAATATCACATAGTAAATGCTCAACAACTATAGCCAACATGCTGAAATAAAATGATAGAATGAACCAAATAATGTAACAGACAGAGAGGGCAAATCCCTTGGCTAAGATGAGGGTATTTGGATTACAGAGTCTTCATTACCTTGTAAGAGCGATTTATCTATGTATGCAGGCAATTACCATCAGATAACATTTATGTATGTATATGTAATATCTGGTTGACTGTGATACATCTAAATATGGTAGCACAACTCGTGGGAACTAGTAAATTTTAAAGCATACTATTATGTATCTCTTAAATGTATACTGATTCTCCCTGCTCTATTGCAGAATGCTTATAATTACCTCATACTTGACATTTTAATAGTCTACTTGCTGATTTGTAGAGAAATAACTGTACTTGAATTTTTGAAGAATATAAGGCATATGACTTTGTTTCACATTTTCAGAAAATCATATTTTACTCTACATAATGATAATAGTTAACATTCATGAGTGTTTCCTATTAATTTAATATGCTCCTATTGATCATTTACAACGTGTCATGCTCAATATTCCTTGAGAATCAGATTCTACATTCTGCACATATCCATGTGCCAGATGCTGCTAGATTCCTCGATAATAATCATTCCCTTCTAGAGACCAGAAAGGCAAATGACAGTTTACTCATTTCAGATGAAAGGCTGACAGGCTAAATTACCTGCCCAAATTCAGTAACTCATGAAAACAGGAAGATAATACAAACTTATCTAATTCTAAAGCTCACAAATCTCCCACAGGCTTTATCTGCTTTTTCTTCTCTTAAAATAGAGACCATAGTGATTAAGGATGAGTAGTCACAGGTTCCTGCAAGCAGCAGGTCCACTTAAGGTGGGTAAATTTGAAGAGAAGAGGAGAAACAAGCCACAGCTGTGTCTTAACACAAAGGACCATACATAATTCAGAAGTGTTGTCTCCTAACCCTTGCTGGAACTCTGAAAGGGACGTCAAGGGAAACCAGCACCTCCTCAGGGACATGCCTGGTGGCTCTCCAACAAATACCCTTTTCTACCCTGTGAACGGGGGAGACATTCAATGACATGGAAATTTGTAGTCATGATGTCAGCCGATGATTACTGATGGCATCAATAAAAATTAATGGATAAATGACATTGTTACTTTGTGGAAGAAAATACATTTGGTAGCTAATAGGCATAAAGCAAAGAAGCCTGAATTCAAATGCAATACGCGTAAACACCAAGTGTAATTTGGAAAATTAGGAAAACATATTATGAAATAGAAAAATAGAAATGCAGGAGTTGAGTAGGGAGTTTTTCTACAAAAAGTTAAAACCCTAGTAAAAAAAATGGTTTAGTTAATTTTTTTTAAATTGCTGTTTGTTTTACAGCAGTCTTACTATGTTGCTAAGTTGGCAAGGCTGGGTGATCCTCTTGCCTCAGCCTCCCAAAATGCTGTGATTACAGGCATGGGTCATCACCACATCTGGCTAAGATTGGGTTTGTTTTTTTTTTTTTAGAAACACAGAATTATAGAAGGAAAGGAAAAATTATAGTCATTATTTACTCCCAAACTCCCCATTTTCAAGATAGGCAAACTAAGAAGCTTGTACAAGCTCCTAAGTCAGCAGCAAAACATCCCAGAAGCTATCTGTGATCTCGGGTTTAGGGCTCTATCTCTGAAAGCTCCCCCTTGCCTACCGTGTCACCTGGGATATTTGCTAATTCCACAGATGTTCCAGATCCCATTGCTTAGAAATTATGAACCAGTCAGGCACTACGTGAATTATGGCAAGAATCTCCTAAAATTGTCTCCTATCCTTAAGACCCTTCATTCCTCTTTTTCCCCTAAAATATCAATATCCCTTCTCCTGCTTAAATTTTCCCACTAATTAGAGTCCAGATTTATGAGCATTAAGTACAGTGTTCCTTAGAAACTCACTCCTATCTTCTTTACCACACTCATCTCAAGATACTGCTCCTTGAGTCCTTTGTCCTAAGTGTGTCAGTCTTATAACAATGACTTTCCCTGTCTCCATCTGTCATGAAGAGTGGCTCTGTCACAGCCCAACACTTTCCTATCATTCTCTAACTGCCGACTCAAATGTCTTTTCTTTAAAAGACTTCTATCCTCCGTGGCAATTTGTCACTATCTTTTAAGTTTAACTCACAAAAAGATAACCTCATGCATCACACTGTCATTGGACTGTACTTCAACTTCTTCAGACTTCACACGCTTGACTGTTTCACATGCTCTGGGCGTAGATCACATTAAGCTTTGTTCCTCAGTTCAGAGCTCCCAGAAAAACAATGTTCAATAAATATTTGCTGAACAAATGAACTGTGTAAATGAAAAATACAGTTGATACAGAAAGGAAAAAAGGGAGAGCAAAGGAAGTACGGAGAGAGGCAACAGGTTACGGCTGGGGAAAAACTGGTTCTAACCAAGCAAAATCTGTGCAGAGCTATGGAGACCCAGGGCGAGCGCAGAACACAGGACCCAGGACAAGTCAAGACGATTCCTGAGCACATGCCTGGAACCACTGGGAAAAGGGCTGTTCTCAGTTCCTCATTTACATCTGGCATGAAGCCAGGCCAGTCTTTTCAGTGGCAGTTACATCTGGACCAGGTCAGGTGACTCTCTGATGGGACAATCATCTCAAAGCCTTGTTCCTCGAAGGAAAACCAGTCCAGGCCTCTAGGTACAAAGACTCCTTCCTTTACCCTTGTGGCCGTGATGAGTCTGTTCACTGACCTCCATTCCTCAGCATAGCACAGTTCTTTGCCATCTTCATTATCCTTGGGCCGGGGATTTAGCTCAGTGGTTCCGGCGCCTGTCTTGCAAGTGCAAGGACCCAGCTTGAATCCGCCCCCCCTGTAACCACATACCATACTGAGTATGGAGACTCACGCCAGCAGCAATCGGTACCACATACCACAGTGCCGGGCGTGGTGGCTCACGCCTGTAATCCCAGCACTTGGGAGGCAGAGGCAGGAGGATTGCTGTGATGTGAGTTGGAGGCTGAGCTCAGGGCCAGCCTGAACTACAAAGCGAAACCCTGTCTCAAAAAAAAAAAAGGAGTAATCCATGCTGCGATTAAAATTAAGTAGTACCACTCTCTCCCTATTTACCTTAACTATAAAATAACGCTCGGACTAGAAATCATTAACAGGCTGAAAACAGTTGATTTAGATAGGAAAATTGTGGGTGAGCTGTTTTTTTTCTTCTGTTTTTCAAGTTTTGTTACGGCTGCCTGAGTTTAAATCCCTTACAAAACCCATATTCAAAAATGTCAAGTAATTATAAAAAGAAAAATATTAGGCTCAGTAATTCAGTAAAGAGAACTGTCGGATAAATTTCAACCTGTTTTTCAGTACTGCCATTATTTACCCCATAGTTGTATTAAGAATCTTGCCTTTATCTATTAGTCTATTAGAAATAATATTAAGTAAGTCTGCTTTAAGAAAAGCACTTAATTGAAATTACTAGCAATTTCATCTTCAATCTAACCATGCTACATCCAGTATTACTGAGGAAAAATACAATACATTCCTGTGAACACATGAGACTTCTGGGGGACACTATAGATCTAAACCACAACAAGCCCATGGAAGAGGCCCGAAGGGATTGGCATCCAAGCTGATACCACACCAAGGACCTTCTGTGAACAGCTTCCTCTGTGACTGTAGTTCCCAACTTCAACTGAAATAGTAACACAACAAAACAGAAGAGGAAAGAAATCAAATTCGTAGCATAGCCAATCAGTGGAAAAGCATTCATTCATGTTCCTGTTCTATCAAACCAATATGCCATGTAAAAAACATTAATCAGTGCTGCAACACAAGCAAGCAGGTGCCTCCTCAATTCAAGCAAGCCAGCCCTCACCAACACAGGCCTCCTGCCTGAGAGAACAAGAAGGCCACATTCAAAGCTGGGGGGCCCTACTCCGACTCACAAGGGCAGGACCATCTACTCACTGGCTCTACATTTTGTTTCCCCTTGGCATGAGGCAGTAGAGGTGAGGACTAACTAACCAACCAGATTCTGTACGAGAACAATGCATTGGTCCACGTTAAACCCGCTTGAACCCCGATGTGTCTACAGCCTACATCCTGCAGAGATCAGAAGGCTGATCACATTCCCATCTATCAACAGGAACAAGGCCATGTTGGACATGGACGGTGACCACAGTCTGAGGCTGACAGACAGAGATGCCTCAGGCATAGGGAAGAAGAGCACTGCACAAGTCCACAGGCCCTAAAGCTAGGAACAGAAGATCATGACAGGCTGGATCGCCAAACTGCAGGTCTTGGGAAAAAAAGCACTCATTCAAAACTAAGGACTTTTGTCTTTATCTTTTCTAGAAGATTGAATCAAGACCCATAGCTGTCAACACATTCTAAATTAAAAGCAATCTGGAGCAAACAACTAAATATTAAAATTAAAACATTAAATCTGTTAGAAGAAAAATAGACAAAACTCTTGCAACTATAGGAATAAGCAGGTACTTTATATATATATATCCTCAGTACCAACAATCAACAAAAGAGATCTTATCAAATTGACTTTTTTTTTTTTTTTGAGACAGGGTCTCACTTTGTGGTTCAAACTGGCCCTGAGCTCAGCCTCAAACTCACATCACAGCAATCCTCCTGCCTCTGCCTCCCGAGTGCTGGGATTATAGGTGTGAGCCACCACGCCCGGCACTGTGGTATGTGGGTACTGGTTGCTGCTGGGCATGAGTCTCCACGCCCAGTATGGTATGTGGTTACCAGGGATTGAACCCAGGTCCTTGCACTTGCAAGAGAGGCACTGGAACCACTGAGCTAACTATCCCCCGCCCTCAAATTGACTTCTGGAGAGCAAAAGAAACAACCAACAGAGTGCAAGGAAAACTACGCTTTGGAAAAAAGATTTGCCAGCTTTCTTCAGACAAAGGACTAATATAGTATCTAGAATATATAAAGAACTCAAAAAAGATACGCAAAAATAAAAGCAAAAAATTTGCAAGTGAAATGAATATTCACTTCACAGAAGTACAAATGACCAATGAATACATGAAGAAATGTCCATCATTGGCCACTAGACCAACAGACATTTCATCTTACCTCAGAAAGAATGGCCATCATCAAGGAATCAAATAATAACAAATGTTGAGATAAGACTGTTTGGAAAAAGGAAGCTTCTACATTGTTGGTGAGAATGCAAACTATTACAATCAGGTGGAGATCATATGGGAATACCTCAAAATGTGAAACTAAAAGTTTCATTCAACTCAGCTATTCCTCCTTTTAGATATCTTCCTAAAAGAGTTACAGTTATCATACTGCAGTGATACACACATTCTTAAGTTTATACTAACACAATTTATAACAGCTAAGTACTGGAAGCAGCATCCTTTAACAAATGAATGGATAAAGACAATATGGTATTTACATTTAAAGGAGCACTACTCTGCTATGAAGAAAGATAAACTTAAGTCATCTGTAGGAAAATGGATACACCTTGAGACCATGTTAAATGAAATAAACCAGACACACAAGCTGAAACATCACATGGTTTCTCTTATAGGAGAAGCCCAAAGTATAAACAAAAGATCAAAATAAAAAATAGGGAAATAAGGCTGGGGATTTAGCTCAGTGGTTCTGGTGCCTACCTTGCAAGAGTAAGATCCAGAGTTCAATTCCTGGTACCAAAAAAGAAAGAACAAATGAAAGCAAGAAAGGAGGGAGCTAGATCTTTCTCAAATAGAAAGAGGATTATTTCTTCTTCTGAAAAGTATCTGTTCATTTAAGAAGCCCATTTTTGAACTGGGTCTTTAAATTTGGGTGGGCTGCTTTTTTTAAGCTCTTTATATATTCTAGATAGTAACCCCTTGTCTGAGGAACAACTGGTAAAGATTTTTTCCCATTTGTTGGTCGCCTTTTTGCTCTGTTGGTGGTTTCCTTTGTTGTGCAGAAGCTTTTTAAAAGAATGAGGTCCCATTTACTGATTTCTTCAGCCAATTCCTGTGCTATAGAGGTTTTGTTCAAGAAGTCTTTCCCTAAGCAATATCTTCAAGAGTTTTACCTAACCTGTTTTGCAGCAGGTTTAGAGTATCTGTTTTAATATTTAGGTCTCTTACCCACTTTAATCTTAGCTTGGTACACGGTGAAAGAGCTAGGTCTAGCTTTAGTCTTTGGCAAGTTAAAGCCCAGTTTTTCCAGCACCTTTTGTTAAAGAGGCTATCTTTCCTCCATTGAGGATTTTTGGCTCCTTTGTCAAAAGTGAGGTGGCTCAGTCTATCAGGAGTAGTTTCTGGATCTTCTAGTCTACTCCATTGATCCTCAGGTCTGTTACTTTGCCAGTACCATGCAGTTTTTATCACAGTGGCTTTACAGTATAGTTTCAGACTCAGAGTTGTAATAGCCCCCCCGCCACCATGTCCCTGCTGCTTAGAATTGCTTTGTTGTTCTAGGTCTTTTGTGGTTCCAGATGAAAGTTTGGATTTTTTTCTTTAGATCTGTGAAATATGCTGTTGGAATTTCAATTGGGATTGCACTGAATCTGTATAGTAGTTTGGGGAGTATAGCCATTTTGACAATACTGGTTTTTCCTACACAGAAGCAAGGTATATCTTTCCATTTTTTGATATCTTCTATCTCCTTTTTTTGGGTGCTATAGTTTTCAGAGTACAGGTCTTTCATCTCCTTTGTTAGATTGATTCCTAGATATTTTATTTTTTTGGGTGCAATTGTGAAAGGAACTGACTCCCCAATTTTTATCTCAATGAGTCTACTGTTTGTGTATACAAAGGCTATTGATTTTTGAACGTTGACCTTGTATCCAGCTACGTGACTAAATTTGACGATTAGGTCCAGCAGTTTTTTAATTGAGTTTTTAGGATCCTCTAGATAGAGTATCATGTCAGCAAATAATGACAATTTAACTTCTTCTTTTCCTATCTTTATTTCTGAAGAAATAAGAGCAGCTAAAAAGTATATGAAGAAATGCTTAACATCATTAGTCATTCGAGAGATGCAGATGAAAACAACACTGAGATTTCATCTCACTCCACAAAGAATGGCTGCCATTTCAGAATTAGACTGCAACAAATGTTGGCGAGGCTGTGGAGAAGAAGGAACCCTTCTCTACTGTTGGTGGGACTGTAGACTCGTATAGCCCCTGTGGAGATCAGTTTGGAGATTCCTCAAAAAGCTAGGACTGGAGGTCCCATTTGACCCAGCCATCACTCTGCTAGGTATATACACAAAAGAATTAAAAGACTCATATCACAATGACATATGTGCACCCATGTTTATAGCACCTCAGTTTGTGATTGCTAAATTTTGGAAACAACCCAAATGTCCATCAACTGGAGACTGGATAAAAAAGCTGTGGTTCTTCTACAGAATGGAGTATTACTCTGCCATTAAAAATGATAAGTTTGAATCATTTATACTTAAATGCATATACCTGGAGGATATTCTCATAAGTGAAATAAATAGGTCACAGGAAGGTAAATATCGCATCTCTTCTCTGGTATGAGAAAATAAAGATGTAAACGAGTTCTAGAATTGTATGTTATATATTGTGAAATAGAAAATACTCAAAGCAAAATAGGGTGAAGGGGGAACAATAATGAGATTATAACAAAAAAGAAAGGAAACAAAGTTTATGTATATAGGGGGTGGGAGTGGTAGGGTGGGTAGGGCTATGGAAAAAATGAGAATTAAGTTGTGTCATATACTGGTACAAATTCTCATTGTTGAGTGCAATCGTGATGTGTATATGTAAGGTACCAATAAAGATTTCAATTAAAAAAACAGAGGATTAATAGATGGAGGGGAGAAAGAGAATGAAAAAAAAGAAATAAAATGTATTATATACATGTACCAACTTCACCCCAAGGAATGTAAACATTATGTACTGCAAACATGTACTAATGAAATAATTTAAATATTTGTCAATCTCTCCAGTGCAGAATTCTTGCAAGGATTAATTAAACTAAATGTCTGAGATCTCAATAATGTCTAAAGATGTTTTTATGGTCACAACTTGGGGAGGGTGTTGCTACTGGCACCTGGTGGGCAGAGGTCAGGGTGCTACCAAGTCTGTAACACACAGGATGGCCTCTCAACAAAGTCTGACTACACGGACCAAAATGCCCACAGTGCAAAGACTGAGACTCTTGTTTTAGAATATTTCTTTCATTGTGGTTGCTTCTCTAGTTTCTGTGGCTTGAAGTAAATCAGTAAATGTACCACGTGCAAAGCTCTAGGTTAGACAGAGCCTCAACCATCTCATGTTTCTGGGTCCTTGCCACCATTGTAGCAAAGGAGTTCCCATCCTCAAACATTATCCATCCCTAAGAATATCAATATCAATGAGAAGAGAACAACAGCAGCACCGAAGAACTAAGGAAATGACCTAAAGTTTCAATTCATCATCATCAGGAAAAGCCTGAGGGCCTGGTATGTGCCTTAAACCATACCAGAGAACCAGCAATCTAATTCAACAATTTTCAGAAGTCTGAACAGTGACTCAACAATAATATAGATAGAGTTGCCTCAAGTAGTCCTCATACATTGCTAGTGGGAATATAAAATGTTTCAATGGCCTTTCAAAACAATTTGGAAGCTTATCGAAATGTTAAATGTAAATTACTATATAATTCAGCAATTCTACATGTAAGAATGAGCTCAAGAGAAATGAAAACAAACCTATGTCCACACAGACACCTGTACACAAATGCTCACAGCAGCATTATTTATAATAGCCAAAAAGCAGAAACCCAAATGTCTACTGATCAATAAAGTGAGACATAAAATGTGGTGTATCCACATAAGAGAATATTATTTGGTCACTAAAAGGAATTAAGTAGGCTGAGGGAGGAGGACGCTAAGCTCAAGTTCTTCCTGGGCAACTTAGTGAGACAATACTTCAAAATGGAAAATAAAAAGGGCTCAGGATGTAGCTCTGTGGTATAGCATCCATGATATCCCCAGGAGCACAGGGGGAAGAAAGGAATGAAGTAGTATATATATACAACACAGATACATCTTGAAAACACGATAGTAATTCCAAGAAGCCAGTTACAAAAGCCCACACCATCCAATTCCACTGATACGAAACCTCTAAAATAGGTAACTCCATGGGGAAAGATCAGTGGCTACCCAGAGCTATGAGAGTTGGGGGGAATGAAAAGGTGACTGCTAATGCATATGTGGAATTCTTTTTCAGATAATGAAAATTTTCTAAAATTAGACAATGGTAATAACTGCGTAACTCTGTAATTACATATACTAAAAATCACAGAATTAGAAACTTTAAAATTGTAATTTTTATAGTTTTTGTCTGTTTTGATTTTGTAGTAGGGGTTGAATACAGAGTCTTCCCACTGAGCCACATCTCCTGGGCCTTGTTCTCTCTCATGTGGAGCATCTCACTAGGTGTCTAAACTGTCCAGGCTAGCCTTCAACTTGTTGTCCTCATGCCTCAGCCTCCCACTGGGCTGGTATTACAAGCCTGTACCACCATACCTGGGTGAATTGTTGTCTTTCTGCTTTAAACAATTTAGTATCTTTTATATGATAGTGTGTTTTTTTTTTAATTTTTATTGGTACATTATGAATATACATCATCATCGCATTCAACATTGACAGCGTGATATTGTGTTTTAAGAGTATGCCTTTCCAGAGATGAAATACCTCTGCTGAATTCAGTTCCATCTTATTCCTATGCTTCCTCTTGTTTGTACCTGTGAAAACTACCCTTCTTTTTGGTGACATTCCCAAGATGAAATATTTTATTTCATCTTCTACTTCCCTCCTCAGAGTTAATTTTTACCTAGGACTGTAACTTGTTTTCACATCTACCTCACCTCCATTATAGACTGTAAGTGCCTGTGAATATTTCTCCATTTTTATTTTATTTTATTTTGGTAGTAGGGATCAAACTCAGGACCTTGGGCTTGAGAAGAAGGCACAGCACCACAGAGCTAAATCCCTAGGCCTTGTTTCTTCACTTTTAAATACTTAGTGCCTAGCAGTAAGCCACATGGAAGACATTAAAATATCCTTTAAGCACAAAGCCCTGATTGTGAAAGATTAACTTTCTTTCTGTTACACTGAGGTCAAGCAGGCTCATGTAGCAAAAAGTAAACACTAAGCACCAGTCAACCAACCTGAGCTTGAATCTCAAGGTACTCCCTATGTACACAGACTTACTCATGAAATAGAGTCAATTGTCTAATCTGTAAGTGCGTATAATTACACCTACTGCCAGAAGTGTGTGTGTGTGTGTGTGTGTGTGTGTGTGTGTGTGTGTGTGTGTGCGTGTGTGTGTGTTACTGACTGAACCCAGAGCCTCACATGTTAGGCAAGCATCCTACCACCCTCACTTCTTTTAAAATTTTAAGACAATGTTTTGCCAAGTTGCCCAAACTGGACTGAAGCATGCAATCTTCCTACCTCTGTGTCCCTAGCAATTGGGATGAGAGGCAGGCATCATCGTGCCCAGAAACGCCAGGCTATTTTAAGGTTTAGGTACCTGGAAAACATGCTGCGGTCTGAAGGTGCATGTAAATTACGGTTATTACAACTATTTATAAACATTACTTTCAACTACAGTCATTTATCAACTTGATTCCACTAAAAATTTACATTTGTACCAATTATTAATAAAAATAATGCTTTCTAATGCAAGTTAATTTTGAGACAAACAGTCTTTTTGTTAAAATTGCCCTGTCATAGCCAGCTGTTGTGGCATATATATAGAGTCCCAACGCTCAGGGCTAAAGAAAGAGGACTGCTGCAAGTTCAAGGCCAGCCTGGCCTACACTGCAAGATCATGTCTATAAATAAATAAAGTAAATAAGTAGGCCCCCAATAATACAAGCATAATTGAACCTAAAAGCTTCAAAGAACAGCCAGGCACAATAGCTCAGATACGCAGTCCTAGCACTTTAGGAGGCCAAACTAAGAGGACCACAAGTTTGGGATCAATTTAGACAACTTAAGAGAGAGCTTGTCTCAAAACAAACAAACAAACAAAAGCTGGGGAAGGGCTATAACTTAGAAGAAAGACTGGGGTTCAATCTCCAGTACTGATGGGATCAGAGGTAACTTTTTTACACAAATTTAATTCTTAATTCTAATTCTCCAATGTAGTTTCTTCATTTAAGATGTTTAAACCCAAATTTTAAGCTTTGATTTTTATAAATGTTAATTTAGCCCATAAAGAATAAACAAAATAGAATAAAAGAACAAAAATTATAAACTATGCTGAAACAGGACTCAAATTATGTTGAAGATTTAAATTAAATTGATTTTAGAAGAATCAGTCAACAACTCTGAACAGGACAATGCACTCACACGAAGGGGGAAAACACCTAAGAATAGCATGTGACTCAGCCTCCACTGCCTAAGAAGGGGTGCGGAAGGCCAACTATTTAGTCTATTTCATCTGTCTCACATCAGTAAACTCTGAAGCAAAATTATTACTTGCTCTAAATAAAAAGTATACAAGGAAATAGCTGAGTATGGCAGTGCACCGCTGTTCAAGGAGACTGAGGCAGGGGGATTATAAGTTTCTATCTGGAATGGCCAATTTAGCGACTTGGCAAGATCTCATGTCAACTTTTTTATTTATTTTAAATTGCTGATGTTGAATTTATTATAATAAGGTGACCCCCACAGCCTCATTGTATTCTGACCTTGTAACTAGACAGTGTGTCACAGGTGATGTCAAAGAGGGAAGGGAAATGCCAATGGTGTCTCTAGGCAAAATTCAAAGGGCTTCACGCCTCCTATGAGCACAACAGGTCAGTTAGGCACACGGTATCTCCCAAGAAGGGGTGCTGGGCCCTCAACACAGCCAACTGAAGACACAGTGAGCTGAACAGATTCACAGTGTGCCCACCAGAGGATACAGCCTCACCCTGGCCAGATGTCCTCTTCTAGGTGTGGACAAATTACACAGGACTCCGAAGAATATGGAATGGATATCCTAAAGCACTCCCCAATGCCTGATTACTTCAAGACACTTTATTCCCCATACAAGTCATGACGCTAAGCTTTTGGCCCATTATGCCATTCTACAAACCACTAAAATATATATATATATATATATTTTTTTTAATATTTTAAAAATATTTTTATATTTTTTAATATTTTACAAGTGCTAGGGATGTAGTTCAGTGCAAAGGTCCTGGGTTCAATCCCTAATACTAAAGAAAAAAGTATGAGGGAAAAAAATTCATACAGGTATTTCATTTTCAAATAAAATATTACCTTTCTGAAACAAAGATAACTGTCGAAGTTGTGAAGTGCTACAGAAAAAAACAAAGCAAAGTATGAACAGATTAACTTACATATTTAAAATTTCCTTGAAAAGAGGGGAAACACTCACAAGACATATGAAAACCAGTATAATGCACAGAGAATTAATAAGATAATGAAAACACTCAGATTTCAAATAATTTACCAATGAAGACGTATAATGTTGTTGATAAATGTTACTATCACCAATAATTAAGAAAATAAAATTTTGCTTGGTATCTGCTCATAAATATACCATTTATAAAAACAAAACAAAAAAATCACATTAACCTCGGTTAATATCCAGGAATAGGAAAGGTAAAGGAACTTGGTACTAGAAGCATGGCCCATAGGAACACAAATCAGTAGTATAACTTAAATGGCAGAATGAAAGTATATATCAAGAACTCTACCAACATTAATTTCTGTAAATCAGTAACTTTACTTCTAGGGCTAGGCATGCTGGCATATGCAAATAATTCCAGTACTTAGAAGGCTGAGGCAGGAGGATCATCATTCTTGGACTACACAGTGACACTGTCTCAAGACAACAACACACAGCAAAAACAAAATAATAATTTCACTTCTAAGAATGCCATGAGGAAATAACAGATGTAAGAAATGTCTTATTTACAAAGATACTCACAGTAACATTACAGAGAAAAACTGGAAATAATATGAATGGCCAATGATGAGGAAATATACTGAGCCAAGCATTGTACCACCACTCAAAGTCAAATTCATCTATGGGAACTAAGTCTTAAAACAGCCATTTCTTTAAAAAATCAAGTCCAGTTGGGTCACATAACATGGAAATTGCCTATGTTCTTATCATTTAAAATGTATCTTATGGGCTAAGGATTTACCTCAGTGGTTTCAGTATCTGCCTGGCAAGTACAAGTGGTTTCAGTATCTGCCTGGCAAGTAGGTACAGAGTACCTACTAAGTGCCCAGCCCTACATTATAGGTCTTCATGTTATTATGATTATTTTGTTTTCACTGATAAAAGCATTATGAGGGGCTTCCATGTAGGGTCTGGGACCCACAGCTACTCACCAACAACTATGAGGCTAGCCCAAGATAAATCATGTTTTAAAAGAAGTACAAAAAACAAATGGGATCTCATCCTGTTAAAAAGTTTCTGCCCAGCAAAAGAAACCACCAGCAGAACTAAAAGACAACCAACAATGTGGGAAAAAAAATCTTTACTGTTTCTTAGACAAAGAGCTACTATCTAGAATATATAAAGAGCTTAAAAAAATCAGCCCCCACCAACTTAAAGACCCAATTAAAAAATGGGCATCTGAAATAAACACACATTTTTCAGAGGAAGAAGTAAAAGCAGCCACGAAACATATGAAGAAATGCTGAACCTCATTAATCATTCAAGAGATGCAGATGAAAATGACACGGAGATTTCATCTCTGTCTACAAAGAATTGCTGCTTTACTGTGAAATTAACCAGCAATAAATGCTGGTGAGGTTGTGAGGAAGAAGGAATCCTTCATCACTATTGGTGGGAATGTGGACTGGTGCAACCACTGTGGAAATCAGAGATTTCTCAAAAAACTAGGATTGCAGATTCCTCAAAAAACTAGGATTAGAGGTCCCATTCGATCCTGCTATTTCCCCACTAGTTATATACATGAAAGAATTAAAAGGATCGTATTATAGCAACATTCATGCACCCATATTCACAGTAGCTCAGTTTGTGATAGCTAAATCTTGGAAAACAACTCAAATGCCCATCAAATGGAGATTGGATAAAGACGATGTATTTTTTTTTTAAAAAAGTAAAATTAAGTACTATTATACCATAAAGAATGATAAGTTTGAGTCATTTATACTTTTTTTTTTGAGACAGGGTCTCGCTTTGTAGTTCAGGCTGGCCCTGTGCTCAGCCTCAAACTCACATCACAGCAATCCTCCTGCCTCTGCCTCCCGAGTGCTGGGATTACAGGCGTGAGCCACCACGCCCGGCACAGAATGTGGTACTGGTTGCTGCTGGGCGTGAGTCTCCACACCCAGCATTGTATGTGGTTACCAGGGATCAAACCCTGGTCCTTGAGCTTGCAAGACAGGCGCCAGAACCACTGAGCTAAATCCCCAGCACCATGAGTCATTTATACTTAAATGGACATACCTTAAGGATACACTCGTAAGTGAAATAAACATGTCACAGATATGTAAAAACTGTATCTTTTCTTGGTATGAGAATCTAAAGATGTAAATGTGTTCTAGAATGTATGACAAATATTGTGAAATAAAAATTATTCAAAGGGAAAGAGGAAGGGGGTAGTAATGAGGGGAAAGAAAAAAACATAACCTTAAAAAAAAGCAAGCATATGTACATAGGGGGTCTGGGGTTGTAGGGTGGGAAGGGGAGTAGGTAAAAATGAGAATTAACTCATGTCATATACCGGTACAAATTCCCAATGTTGAGTGTGATCATGATGTATATATAAAACGTACCAATAAAGAATTATATTTTTAAAAAATGTGTTCAGACTTGGGAGGACTATCTTTTAAAAATGTATCCTTTATTCTAATAAAAATTTTATTTAAACATTAAAAAAATAAAGAAGCACAAACATTCTCACAGGCAATCTGGGAATATTAAACATAGATTTTGAATAGCATTTTACACATTTCAGAACGATAACAGTGCCCCTAAACTGCTCTGCCATTTTGAACAGTCCCAAGGAGCAGCCTTAGCTAACCAAAAGACAGGCCTGGTTATTACTGTTAGACGGTACAAGACGATCATGTCAGCACACACCAGGACTATGCCTTCATACCTCTAAAGGTATGAATGCAATATCCTTGTGGCTATTACTATGAAAGCTCTACTTCTTAAAGAGAAAACTGAGCTTTAGAGAGACTGTTACAGTAACAAAGCTAACAGATTAAACTGGAACTAAAATCTCAGTAAAATAACAAAACCTATGCTTCTAACTACAATATTAATGTTGTAAAATGCATTTAATACAAGGGAGGGAGGGAGGAAGGAAGGAAAAGACAGTGGTAGAATATACCAAAATATAATTTTAACTGGATGGTACACTTGAAATAAATTTTATTCTGTTACCCCAACCTTATTTTATATATGTGGATTTGTAACAGTCATCCTGAGAACTGGTGCACACATCTATCATACAGAGATCCTTTTTGCTTCCCACCCCCTCCCTCTCCCACAGGCCCAAATCCCCTCTCCATCTCCACGTAGTCTCTTTTATCCCCGTTTTACAGTTTTATGAATTAGGGGGCCGGGGAGTTAGCTCAGTGGTTCCGGCGCCTGTCTCCAAGCGCAAGGACCCGGGTTCGATTCCCCGGTTACCACATAACAATACTGGGTGTGGAGACCCACACACAGCAGCAACCAGTACCACATACCACAGTGCCGGGCGTGGTGGCTCACGCCTGTAATCCCAGCACTCGGGAGGCAGAGGCAGGAGGATTGCTGTGATGTGAGTTGGAGGCTGAGTTACAAAGCGAGACCCTGTCTCCAAAAACCTAAAAAAAAAAGACAAACAAAAAAAAAACCAGTTTTATGAGTTAGCATGTATTACTTTTCACAAAGAAAAAAAAAAACTTCTAAGTTATATAAGAAATAAATGTAAAGAGGAAAAAGATTTGGAAAAATATTTACATTAACAAATTATACTGTTGCTATACAGAAAGTAGTCAGTCTCTTTTAAGACTAGCAATCAATGTATCTCAAAAATAAACTAGTAAGTTATCAAAGTTGGAAGATGAGAACTAGAAACATAATCAAGACTGGAAAGAAAAAACATTGAGGGCTAATCAGATGTATTCACCATCAGGTAAAGGTATGAATGCAGAGATAAAGGCTCAGGGCTTATTCTCTTGGACTTCTGGCAAAGGCTTCCTGTGAGCAACCACCAGGCCATGCAACCTCCCTGTACTTTCCAGAATGTGTTCTTTTTTCCTGCAGTAGGGAGTCCAACGCCCTCCTTTTGCTGGGGGTGGGAGCAGTACCTAGGGCTTAAATCCAGGGCTTTTGCCCTGAGTTACATCCCCAGCTCTTCTTTTTTTTTTTCTTCTTTCTTTTTTTGAGACAGGGTCTCAAAATTTTTGAAAGCCAGTGGCTACATGTAGTTCAGGCTGGCCCCAAACTCTGGTGATCCTTCTACTCAGACTCCTAAATGCTGGGATTACAGGCATTTACTTCCATGTCTGGCCCTGATTTTTAAATTTAAAGACAGTGTCTTGCTAAGTCCGGAGGTTGCCCAAGCGTGGCTCAAACTTTCAATCCTCCAGGGCCGGGGTTTAGCTCAGCGGTTCCAGCGCCTGTCTTGCAAGCGCAAGGACCAGAGTTCGATCCTCGGTAACCACATACCATACTGGGTGGAGACTCACGTCCAGCAGCAATCAGTACCACATACCACAGTGCCAGGCGTGGTGGCTCACGCCTGTCATCCCAGCACTCGGGAGGCAGAGGCAGGAGGATTGCTGTGATGTGAGTTTGAGGCTGAGCTCAGGGCCAGCCTGAAACACAAAGCGAGACTCTGTCTCAAAAAACCTAAAAAACTTTCAATCCTCCTGTCTCAGCCTCCCAGAGTGCTGAAACTACAGGGAGAGACCACCATACTCTTCACAGTCTTACCAGGATTACAAGTCTCTCCAACTTCTGCCATTCCTTAGTAAAAGGGGAAGTCAGAGAGAAATCTGATTGTTTTTAAACAACACAGAGGGAATATACAAATATTCTAAACACTATAAAAACGATACTGGTGTCAAAGAGATTTACTCTTCAGGCCTTCCCAGAGGCAAGGGTAATAATCCTCAAAATCCCTCTCAACTACTTGGACAATCATTACTTCTGTCTCCGCTGGACTTCAGTCTCGGGCCCTCTGCCTTCTCCCTTCTCCCTACTGCGCTCAGACCCCACCCAGCTCCACTGTCACTTCATGAGTGTTCAAGTTTCTGAACTTCTCACATCAATCCTCGACTTGACCAGCACTACCATGAACACCTTCAAGTCAAATAACAAATATTTACCAAGACATTGCATGTGCAAGTGAAGGAGTGCTGAAGAAGGAGGAGGTAAAAAGATTTCCATGTACATGCTCTCTCAGTACAAAGGAAGGACAGACACGGGCAGCTCACTCTGTTACGGGAAACCAAAAAGCTATAAGTTGCACAATCCTGGAAGAACTGACTCCCAAACTAAGTAAAAAGACCTACCACTGGCTCGGAAGAGAGAAGAGATTCTTAGGGATTAGGAACAAAGGCAAAGAGAAAAAAATGTTTGAAAATTTAAAAGACATTATCAAAGTACAATCTCAAAAGGCATCTAAAAATTAAATGAGTTAATCAATATAAAACATTTAGAATACATTTTATTTAGGGAAACTTTATACATGTTAGATACATATTATCACCTACAAATTTATTTAAAAAAACTAAGATACAAGCGGGAACAAATTACACACTATTTGACAGAAGTACTATTATTAATAAAGAACTTTGAGAAGTAAACAAGATGAATGTGTCAATGAAATGTGAAAGATGCAGAGATCAGTACTTCTCGGAAAAGTGAAAACAAGCACAGCCTTATTAATACTTAGAGAAAGAAAAGTTAAAGCAACGTAGCCTCTATTAAATTGATAGATGTTAGCCAGCTAAGGTGGTGCATGTTTGTAATCCAGCACTCTGGGAGGCTGAGGCAGGATGATCACAAATTTGAGCCTAGTCTGGGAAACTCAAAGACTTAGCAAGACCCTGTCTTCAAAATCTAAATTAAAAGAAAGAAAGAACTGAAGAAAGAAAAAGAGAGCGGGAGAGAAAGAGAAAGACAGACACACACAGAGACTGAGGATAGCTCAGCACAAAGCCCCAGGTCCAATTGTCAGTACAAACAAGCTGAATTTTTGAAAGCCAGTGGCCAGTGTTTCCAAGCACACAGGAAAACAGGATGCTTCACTTACAGTTTCATACTGGAAGACAATTTAGAAACATTTTTACATAGGCTTTAGAAGTATCCCTAACTTTTGTTCAATAATTTTATCAGTAGTTTATTCAAAGGAAATAGTTATAGATATGAACACAAATACAGCCAAATATGTTAAGCCTGGCATAAATCAGAATAACTAGAAAGTTATAAAGTACCTTAATGTGCGAGATGAAATATAAAATAATATCTCTAATAGAGAACTTAAAAGACAAAATTAGTTAAAATACATAAAGTTCCTCAAAAAATAATGAAGATATAGTAAACAGTGTTAGTACTATTAACATACCGTAGCAACTGGGTGACATTAGCAAAAGTATGCTGTGGATAAATACATAGTAAAATCTTGTCATGTTTTGAAAATGTTAGAAAGCTAAAAAGCAAGTTAACTAACAGGGGCTGGGGGTGGCTCAGTAGTACAGGTCCTGCTCGGCACACTCAGGCCCGGGGTTCAATTCCCTCTACTCAAAGAAAAAAAACAGAAAGTATATCATCTCATCATCTGCAAAGAAAATGCTCTACAAGAAGCTCTACTAAGTAAGTAAAATGAACAAACAATAATATACAAAAATCCTTGCCCTAGTGCCAGTTAAATTGAAGAAAGGGGAGATTAAATGTCTAGAAATTAGAATTTTTTTAGTGCCATGGAGGAAAAATGACAGTAATTGAGAAAAGGAATTTAGGATTTAAGGAAGATCACAGTACACAATTTAGAAGTCAATGACAGTTTTACTGTAAATTAATAAGCTTAAAGCAATAAAAAAGAAGCTCTACAAAGATACCAACAATGGTTTTCTCTGGTTAATACAACTGTTAATGACTGTTATATGCTTCCTTATTCCTATTCCTCCCAACAAGATTTCCAACTCTCTACATGGGATATATATTATTCATCACACTAAAAACAGTACACATAAAAAAATCAATACAGTTTTAAAAGAAACACAGTGCAGTATTTTTAGGAAAAACCAAAGGTATCTATTCTAAACCATTTGACAAATCTTTGCTTTGGGCTCACATTGTTCCTGTGGTTTTTTGTTTTCCAGTTTAAGTACCTAGAAAAAAATTCAGAAATTGCAAATCAAATACTACTATTAAAATAATAAACATTTATCTTAAATATAGTATACCTAAATACTTTCTTTTATTTTTTGCATGTAGCATAGGGATTAAACACGGGGCCTCAGCCTTGTGTCCTCTAGCAGCCTGAGTGTCCCAGGTGCTGGGATTACAGGCATATTCAAGATACTCTGCTTTAAGCTTATCAATTTATATTAAAACTGTCGTTTACTCCTAAAATGTGTACTGTGATCTTCCTTAGATCCTGAATTCCTTTTGTCAATTTCTCCCATTTTTCCCCCCAAGGCAATGAATAAAGTCTAACTTCTAGACATTCTATCTCTTCTCTCCTTTCAAGAATTTAAGTGGTATTAGGGCAAGGATTTTTGCATATTTTGTTGACTGAGTACTTCATCGGTGCTTATATCAGTTTTTTCTTTCTTTCTGTTTTTTTGGACAAAGTCTCACTATATAGTGAGACTCACTATATAGTTCAGGCTGGCCATGAGTTCCCTATGCAGTGCGGAGCAATCTTGAATTCAAGCGGTCCCCTTGCCTCAGCCTGCTGAGTGATGGGATGGCAGGCACGTGCCACCACATTCAGCTTTAAAGCACTTCTAGCAAGTGAGCATTCAATGGTGGCACATGCACACCAACCACCCAAGCATTCAAAACTAGAGGAGGACTACAAGTTCAAACCCAGGCCAGGCAACCTAACAACTTAGTCAGATCTATCTCAAAATTTAAAAAGTAAAACTAGGGCTGGGGATATGGCTCAGTGCAACAGTCTTCAGTTAAAAAAATAGAATGGATTCTACATTATGAATCATGAATAATTTGTGATTTTTTTTTTTAAAGATAGAGTCTCACTGTGTAGCCCAGTCTAGTCTCAAACTCACAGTAATACTCCTGCCTCAGCCTCTCCACATGGTGGGATTAAAGGGGTATGCCACCACATCCAGTATGGTCCTAACTTTTTTTTTTTGTAATCTTTATTGGTACATTAAATATACACATCATGATTGCACTCCATAATGGGGATTTGTACCAGTATAAGACACAACTTAATTCTCATTTTTTCCCATAGCCCTACCCACCCTACCACCCCCCCCCATATACATAAAATTTGTTTCCTTACTTTTTTGTTACAATCTCAACATTGTCCCCTTTCACCTTATGGTCCTAACTTTTTAAAGCCAATGGTTGGGAATAAAAATAAATAAACTTAAGGCAGAAAAAGAAGAAAGGCTTTTCTCTAAAGAAGCCTTTAAAAATAACAAAGACAAAAGAACAAGATCAAGGATAATCCTATTTAATCAAAGTAAGATTACTGTCACAATTTAAAGATTATAAAGCTCAGTAGTACAGAGCAGTATTAGAAAAAGTTTGGGGTTACTTGTTACGGTTTGTGTCTAGATGTCCTCCCAAAGATCTAGAGCGTGTGAGGTTGGAAGTGATTTATGGTGCAATGCTTGGCTCAAGGGCACTAGGATTATGGGTGTGAGTGCCGCCTGCCCTAAGCAGCTTTGATAAGATATAAGGCACGGAAAGAAGTGTGGTTGCCCCTTGTTGCTTTAACTGCCTTCTGCCCACTATGAAATGTTTCTCCTCTGCTGTGCTCCTCTGCCACATGCCACCCTGCCTTGGAGCCAGCTGATTATGGACTTAAACCTCTGCAAACTATGAGCTAAATAAATCTGTCCCCTTTCAACTGTGGATGCAAGTATTTTGTCTCAGTAATGAGAAAAAACTAAAACAATGACCACTGTCTAATTGAGAGGACTCTTTCTATCCCAATTACCCGTGTTATTCAGCTCTCAGGAACCCAGTGGGGCTGTGAATCGGGGAACCAGGATGCTGGAAGGAGGTAACGACTCCAGTCAGAATCACTGGACAGAGGACTACACAGAGGGGACGGACAGCAAGCAGAGGAAGCCTTCCAACAGAGGGAATTTCTGCAGCAACCCAGGGAAGGGGTAAGCATAAGCCTGGGACCTCCACAGGGAAAAATCTAATATGCTTCTAGTGAGAAGGCTTCTCTTTCCTGCCTGTTGGGATTTTAATAAAAACAGAGAGGAATGCTATGTGTGCACCCTCAGTCTATCCATGAACAAGTTTCATTAATATCAAGATCATCATTTCTATTCCCTAAGTAGTATTTCATGCTCACTAAAGGTAAAATTCCCAAGGGTTATATAACTTGTGAGGTTTATTAACTTGATTTACTCAATTCTAAGATTTAAGCAGGTATTTACAATCACCACAAGGCATAGGAGACGGAAGACAGAGGAAGGAGGGGTGGTAGAGTGGTGAGCAGTGTCCACCTGGTAGTGTGCGTCACACGAATAACATGGTAAAGCAAAGGTTACCAACACCCTCCTAATGCCCAGGGCAAGCCCTATTGGCACCATATCTATCTGGACTACTGCAGGAGACACTGTTCTTTCCCCTCATCACCTCTCCCTAGTCAAGTTCTCATCACACTGTATCTGAGTTTAAAGAGTCTGAAGCAGTCACCAAAAATAGCAGAAATTCAGGAGACTAAAAAGGGCAGATCCAGGGTCCAGGATGTAGTTCAGTGGCACAGCACCTGCCTATGAAGTGCAAGAGCCTAGGTTCCACCCCTCCTGCCAGTAAAGGGGGAGATCACCTGGACCAGCTGGATGTGGCTCAGCAAAGCCATACTGTCCCTGCAAGCGGACCAAATCCTTTCTAGGGAGAAAGACTGTGGGTAAATTCTTTTACTTTATTTCTCTATTTCTTACATAGATAGATTGTTTTGATGGTAAGATTAAAATTAAGTGGGAAAAGGGCCGGGGAGTTAGCTCAGTGGTTCCGGCGCCTGTCTCGCAAGCGCAAGGGCCCGGGTTCAATTCCCCAGTAACCACATAACAATACTGGGTGTGGAGACCCACACCCAGCAGCAACCAG
>PVIR01026091.1:0-24248 GCA_004026965.1 Petromus typicus | reverse complement strand
GTACAGTGAAAACCACAGGCTGTAAAACAAGTTTGTTGGGAGCAAGGGTATTAATGTCATCAGACAGGGTCAGAGAAGTTTCCTCAAAAAGGAGACTGAGGACTTTATCTCATTCCATCCATGAAGTAAGTACACTGATTTTTGTCACACACATGCACAAAGATGCTTGGGATCCATCAGCAGGAGGCACAGGAATAGTAACTTAGCAGGAAAGGACAGAATGTGCCCAGAAGATGGGAGAGTGTGACTCACTGTGGTCTATGGTGGGGTTCGTCGTGTGACCTTGGCTTTGTTGTGGAGATGGGTGATCTAGGCTGTGTATTCCTACCATCTGTTGTGTTGTACATTCATTGGGTTCTGTTGGGATGTAAAACTATTTGCATGTGTGTGATGGGAAGCTATGCTGCTCACTTCGTAGTGCTCCATCCTTGAGGACAGAGGGCTGTAAGAGGAAGAGCAATTTAAAAATGAAATGAATGGCATGGAGATCAACTTACAGGTTTATTGAGTAATTGGGAGTTGGGAGTTTGGAAGAGAGAAAGGCATTGGAACTTTGAGTAACTTTTGGGTGTTGAAGCTGCAGTTTGTCTCAAAAGTATGATTTTTAAATTATAATTTTCTTTGGCTCCTTTTTACCTATTTTTTACTTCTTTTACCCCATCTCAGCAATTGATCAGTTAGGAGGTGGTCGGACATAGTCCAGATGAGAGATGACAGGGACTCACTCTAGGTTGGTTATGGTGTACATGTTTTAATCATTCTAGTTCCTTTGCTCTTTTGTATAATTTGCATAATCAGATTGTTTTTATTTGCAAAATAAAAACATGAAGTTTTCTGACATGAAGCTTAAGGTAATGAAATGACTGGTGCTGAAGCCTCTAAATCTCTTCAAAACAATCTTCAAAAATCAGCTAAGTTCTAACACTCATTAAACACTTAACAAAATAGAAATTAATAAGAACTACTTCAATTTTGTAAGGGATATTGACAACAATCTAACCATTAATATACTTAAAGGCTGAGTGCCTTTCCCGTAGGATGAGAAATGAGACATAGCCACAGGTCTGTCTACTCTCTCACTTCTGTTTTACTTTGTCCCAACAGACCTGTTCACAACAATTACACAAGAAAATAAAATAAGTGGCATCCGGATGATGAAGGAAGAAGCAAAGTGATTTGCATTCAAATTTAACAATCTTGTATATAGAAAATTCTAAGGAATATATACCCAGACACACACAGGCCAGTTGTTAATAGAAAATTTCAGCAAGGCTATAGGGTATGCTAATTATATTTGTATATGCATTTTTGACAAAATGTAATAATAAAAAATAGAATAGAAACAAATTTAAGAACAAAAATGAAAGCTGTGTATAGTGGAATCTACAAAATAGTTTTGAAGGAAATTAAAAGTCCTAAATAAATGAAAATAAAGTCTACATTCATGAGTAAAAAGACATAATATTGCTAAATTATAAAACCTTCAAAATTTTACAGATTCAGCACAATACCCATTAAAATCCCAAATGAACAGAAATTGACAATCAGATCCTAAAATTCCCATTGACATGTGAAGGACAGAGAACAACTAAAACTGAAAAAAAAAATGGATGTGGAGGATTATTCCACCTAATATGGCTAGAAAGCTGCAGTGGTGAAGGTACACACATACATAGTTCAGGGGAGCAAACTAAAAACACTGATTTTCATATGTATATAATGATTTAATTTCTAACAAAAAAGAAGAGGCAACTTAGAAGCAAAAGAAAAAGCATTTCATCAGTCATGCATGGATATTTAGATACTCATAACCAATTCCTTCAAAAAACAAAAAAGAATAAACCCCTGAAATCAACTCAGAATGGATCATATACTTACAAGTAAAATAAAAACATAACACTTGGGAACTTTGAGTTAAGTAAAGCAAGAAGATAAGCATCAATAAAAAATATTAAATTTTGTCAAAATTAAGAACTTTCACTCAAAAGTAAACAATTAAGACAAACTAGAAAGACCATTTTGGGAGAAAATATTTGCAAGTCCTATACCTAATAAAGGACCTGCATCCAGAATACATTTTTTAAAAAAAACCTTAAAAATTCAATTATAGGAATACAGATAACCCAACAGAAAAATAAGAAAAAGATTTTAGCAGATATTTCAACAAAGAAGATATACAAATTTTAAATTAACACAGAAGGAGGAGGTCCTCATCACTGATCACCAGAAAAATGCAAATTATAAACACACTCAGGTGACATCATTATCTAGTAGAATATTTAAAACATCGACTCCAAGCAAGATTTAGTGATGATTCAAAGCAACTGAAACTCTCATATACTGTTGATAGGAATGTAAAATGCTACAATCACTTTTGGAAAATAAGTAATTAAACACATCTACCGGGCCAGGGAGACGCACGCCCAGCAGCAACCAGTATCACACACCACAGTGCCACCACACCTGTAATCCCAGCACTCGGGAGACAGAGGCAGGAGGATTGCTGTGATGTGAGTTTGGGGCTGAGCTCAGGGCCAGCCTGAACCACAAAGTGAGACCCTCTCTCAAACAAAACAAAACAAAACAAAAAAACCCTAAAAACAACAACAACAAAAAACTACCACATGATTAAACTATTTTACACCTAAATATTTACCCAAGGAAAATAAAAACACACAATCTTACATGAACTTGTACATGAATATTCATAGCACTTTTGTTACTAACATCTTCAAGCAGGAAATAACCCTGGTCTTGTGCCAGTTTTTGTCACAGAGTTCCTAAATCCCTTGGGACTCCTGAGTGATAAAAGTGTATTTTGTTATTTATAACACATCCCTGTAGATCTGACATGAAGTTTAAGGTAATGAAATGACTGGTGCTGAAGCCTCTAAATCTCTTCAAAATGGAACTGGTCACTAAAAACCTCAGGATGCGATTAAAGATTAGAACTTTCAGCTCATCATCCTCACCTGTGGAGAGAAAAGAGGAAATAGATGGAGCTCTGTCAGTGGTCACTGACTTAAGTGTGCTGTAAGCATTTCCTTGTTAATCTGATTGGCTTGAGAGGTGCTTTTTTTCTTCCCCCCTCCTCTTTGTCTCCTCTCTGTGCTCTTCCTAGCTGCTATAGCAGGACCTTATTTATACTTGGTACCTGGAAGGGAGACATTTCTTGGGTCTGCATCCTTAACCATCATGATTTGTGCTAACTCTAGGTACTGAGGGTCAAAATTGAATTATCAGACACCAATGGGTGTCAGAGAATTGGATGACTGGTTTTTGAAGTGGGCAAAAGATACCACAAAGGCCATGTACAAGCAGGGAAGAGATGATCTCTTTTTTTGAGACAGCATCTCACTTTTTGTAGTTTAGGCTGGCATTGAGCTCAGTCTTGAACTCACAGCAATCCTCCTGCCTGCCTCCCAAGTGCTGGAATTATAGGCGTGAGCCACCATGCCCAGCACTGCGGTATATGGTTCTCATTGCTGTTGGATGTGAGTCTCCATGCCTGAAAGTTCATGTAGTTACTTGGAATCGAACCTGGGCTTTTGCACTTGTAAGGCAGGAGCTGGAACCACTGAGATAAATCCCTGGCCCAAGGGGGTGATCTTTTTCCAGACCATCATAAAGGGTCACGACTGACAGTCTTGTAATAAAAGACAGGTTAAAAAGAGAAGAATATAGTAAATACATTCATTGTATTTTTACATGATGCAAGAGCCTTCAGAACAGAGACCAACAGATCAACTGAATGATTCAGTTATTTTTAAAGGAAAAAGAACATACAAAATGTATTACATGACTAATACATAAGACTATTAACTCCAAACTCTTACTCTTTGTTTTTGAGTATGATGAAGCATGGAAGACATTTAGATATATAACTAAAGGGAAAGATCTGGTCCAGTAGACAAACTGATGGAGGAAACCCAAGAAAGGCTGACTTTGAGCCTCAGCTGTAGCATGTCTTCCTGTGGGATAAGAGGCAGATTGAGGGTCTTAATTTCTTTATGGCCAACACTTACAGAGAAAGAGAGAGGAAAGTTAAGGTAACACTTTTAAATTTGGGGTTGGGGAAAGGAAGATCTGTTTTCTATGACCTACCTTAAGGAAGAAGAACCCTAGATTCTATGGTTTACCTCCAGGGAGTGTGAGAAAGGAGAGTTGGGAGGACAGGACAAAGTTAGGAATCTTCTCTTCTGAGGCTGCTTTTGAGCTTTTCACTTTTGGTACCATTTTGACTGCCTCCTGACAACACCAGATCTATCAACAGGTGAACAGATAGGAAAATCGCATACAGGAATTCAACAGAATACTACCTTTCAATAAAAACCAAAAAACACCTATATTTTTCTTTTTAATAAAAACAAAAACCAAAAAACACCTATATAGGCTATATGGAGTTGAATCTCAGAATAATTACACTGAATGAAAGAAGCTAGACAAAAAGCTATATTACATAAACTATATATATAGAATTATAGAATATGCAATTTACTCTACAGTAGTAGAAGACAGACTGGTGTTCGGGAATGGAGATTAAAGGAAGAGATCATAAAGATGGTTGAGGCATTTTATTGAGGTGGAGGGAGTAATAAATATTCTAATTATCTTGATTATAGTAAGATGATACTTTTTTATTTTTAGGTTTCTTGAGACAGGGTCTTGCTTTGTAGTTCAGGCTGGCCCTGAGCTCAGTCTCAAACTTACATCACAGCAATCCTCCTGCCTCTGCCTCCCGAGTGCTGGGATTATAGGCATGAGCCACCACACCCGGCACTGTGATATGTGGTACTGATTGCTGCTGGGCGTGAGTCTCCACATCCAGTATTTTATGTGGTTACCAGGGATCGAACCCTGGTCCTTCGCACTTGCAAGACAGGCACCGGAACCACTGAGCTAAATCCCCAGCCCAAGATGATACTTTCTTAATTATGTCTTTTCCTCAAACTTATCAAATTATGTATTTAAAGTATTATAGTTCACTGTATGTTAATCATGGTTTAATAGATCTGTTAAAAAGTTTATATAAATAGAATAACTTATATTCAAATGATTATTTCTAAGTGGTATATTTTATAGAAAGTCACTTATTTAAACTTTTCTTCAGTTGTAAAATTTCCTCCGGTGAGCTTGTATGGCAGAAAGTGAACACATAGTTAAAATATAGCTAGTGATATGAAAATATTATACATGGCTGGGACAACATGATCGATTTTACAGGAATATTGCGAGTTAAATAGTCCTTTGTGGGCTCATCTGCAAACCCAATCACCATTTATAACTAGTTTGCTGTGAAAAAATGTGCTTTCCATTCCAAAGACTGATCTTGAATTGAACTTTCAGATGAGTTTTATTTTCTTTCCAATTCTCTTAGCAGCAGGATTTTTGTTTCAAGTTTTGCTTGTAAGAGTTTCCTCATTTCCTTATGGGCATTTATTTTTTCACGGCAGAGTAAAATAGTTCCTTAAAAAGTGAAACAATATTTGCTGTGGGAAATACAGGAGATAAAGATTGAGGTCAGAGAAGTTTTCTGCTTTGCTTGCCAGGAAAAGCTTTCCATATATTTATGGTCAGAAACATTGTACCTTGTTGTCACAAATGCTTGCTTCCTAGTGGAGGTGGCTCTGGTGGCAGAGCAACTTAGTGAATAACTGTTTTCTTTCTCCACACACAGCATTCCTCAACCTCTCAATCCTCCATTACTAAGTCTAAGGCAGAGCACCCATCCGGAAGGTTTCTGTTCTATTGGTTAGACTTAAATAAGCTCTTGTTTTCCACCTTAAGTTCTCACCATGAAACCAAGGCAACAGTATACCAAATAAAAGGAACCTGAACATTTCTAACTTGGTGAGTGCTGTGGTTGGAATGTGTTCTTCCAAAGAAATGTTGACATGCTAGAACCTTAATTCCTCACCGAGGCAGTGTTGGGTGATGAGTCCTAGTGGATGGTGTTTGAGTCATGGGCATAACCCTCAAGAATGATCTGTTTTTCTTTGATGAGCTCTCTCTCTCTTTTTTTCTTTTGGTACCAGGGGTTGAACTCAAGACCTTGTGCTAGAACTACTGAGCTGAATTCCTGGACAATGGATGCACATTCTTGTGGCACTGAGTCAGTAGATTATTATAAGGTAAGTTCCCCCACCCTTGCTTCCCTTTTCCATGTGCCCACTTACCCTTTCATTTTCCACTGTGAATTATAGCAACATGAGGCCCTCACCAGGGATGGCTACCTAATCTTAGACTTCTTAGCTCCAGAATTGTCTCCCAATCTTAGGAGGAGAATACATATCAGATAAATTCTTTTCTTTGTGTTAGTTTTCCAGCTTCAAGTATTCTGTTATAGCAATAGAAAATGAACCAAGACAGTACCAGTTGAAACTCTTACCAGTTCTTTACAGTGAAGAGCAAAAAAACAGCTCAATTTGGAGTTGCTAGATACTAAGCAAAAATTTTCTAGCCATTCTGGTAGAGGAAAACTTAGGAAACACAAAAAGGCTTTGCACACATGTCACAATGGCTTTTCAAAATAAAAAAAAAGATACAACCATTTCAACTATTCACTCTCTTGAAAATCTCAGATATTTTCAGAGACACAAACTAATCACACTTTGACCTATTGAAAACAGCTCAACTGAGCTGATAAACATCTTTTCCCGAGTAAAAGTAGACTGAGCTCATTCTTTCTTCCTTGTGCACAGTTGTAACACTCATAACTCTATGGTGAAATTTCTCATTTCAAAAGGAAAAATCTATTTCTTCTGTAAATCTAGCAGAGATTTAAAAAATGTCTATGTGGCTTATACAGACTACTGTACTGCAAAATACCAAATGTGAAATGAATTTTAAATACATATGCAATTTGAGAATAGGAGAAGGAATAATGAGACTAGCATATGAAGTATGTCATTATTTAGCATGACAGTTGTTACTCAAGTTTCTTAGGGACCTGAAGGGAAGTACAGTACTACAGTTCCATTAAAGCATGTAGTTTCTGCATTTTGTCCCTCTTTCATCTAAATTACTGTGATAGTTAATTTCCCAAGAAGCCTATGATTGAAAAATTATTTCTAATTCATTATATTCATTCAAGAAAAATAAAGTTATGTCATTTAGTTTTTTAGTTGCAGATGATAGAAACCAACTCTAGGTAATTTAAACATTACAGTATATTATTACAGGACATTAATAGTTCACAGAATCTTCATTCAGGTAACATAATTAGCCAGGCATAGCTCCCAATGTGCCACAAAAATCTGTCCTGGGAAGAGACCACTGTTCCTGGTACTGGTCCACCTGTGACAGATTGTACAGCCAACATCTTCAGGGCAGACTTGAGTGTTTCTTCAGAAACAGTCACCCTGGTGCCCCCACAGAAACAGAGCGGGGCTATTGTCACTGTGGTCATCATCACCAAAACAGTTTGTGGGTAGTCCCTCTCTTTTATGTCACCAGTCTCCAATTCTAAATCTGAGGCAGAAACAAATCTTAGGTCTGGTCCTAACTGGGTGCAGGTGCAGGTGCTGGTGCAGGTGCTGCAAAAGTGAACATGCAGCATGTGTCCTCCAAGCAGTGGAGGGGAACGCCAGTCCCCTGATGGCGGAGGAAGTGGGTGCATGCCAGGGCCATGGATATCTTCTACAAGGCTGTTTTGTTGTTACTTTCTCAAGGAATAGGAAGTTGAGAAATATTAATATACTGCTGCTGAGCACTATCAAATGCTGTCTTTGTGACAATGACACAAGACCAAATCGGTGAAACCTACGATGTATATAAAGGCAAGCAGTAGACAACTACATAGAAAACAATGGGAGAACATCACTGAGTCTGTGCATGTACTGAGGTTTTATGTAAAATCACTTGTATTTCAAGGTATTTATTGTACAGGAGGTTTAAGAACCCAGAACTGGTTTCTCACCTGAACCTATCACTACATAGAGCAGACCATACACTAGTCTCAGAGAGCAGCATATTGAAAAATGTACAGGACATAAAAGAGGCTAAAATGGAGGTCCTCCCACATAATGTTATGCAGGAGGGGTAGGTGTGTCTGCTCAGGGTTGAGTCAGGGCCGGAATACTCTTCTGGCTGAGTTATATGCCCAGCAGTAGAGGTGCATGCTTCTGGAAGAAAGAGCACAAAGGTGACATCTGCTCACCAAGCATTGAGTCAGAGTCACTGTTTCCCCTCAGGGCACCTTCTTCCAGTTCAAGCAGCAGTTCATGCAGTGGTTCATGCAGTGGTTCATGATGCCCTTGGCAGACAGAGAGGTTTAGTGGTTGTAGTTTTTAAAGGTGAAATTTAAAAATTTCAATCTCAAAATTTTTTTCCTGCCACAAAACAAGTTACTTCTCACCCTCTTGGCTTATGCACTGTCTCAAGTATAGGTTTTGCTAACTCAGAGGATCAGTTGAGGTACGTTCAGTGAGGAGGGTTCTGAAACTCTGGAACCAGCCTGGTTTGTTGGAGCTGATCAATATAGACATACACATTGTCAGGGACAACAGTTCTTTTACTTCAGTTGATAAAAATCAACATATGGGGCTTTTTTACCTCTTCCTTGCTGTCAGTGAATGCACAGCTCTTGACGTTTAGCTGATCACCTTCACATGAGCCAATTTATTTCATGGACACCAAAGGATAACAATTTAAACTGGTAGAAATATTTGTTGTCTCAAGGATTAACCAAGGTAATGTACCCAAGGTGCTCAGCACAGTGTCCAGAACAGCATAAATGACTTCTTTTTAAGAAACATATATTAGGATGTTGAGTTGTTATATAAATTCATCCTTTTAAGTCAACAGATTAGAAACAACATTTCTGTGGAGTATCAAAACCCAAGGTATCCACCCTAGACACCCCCAAACACTAGCCAGATGACTTCACTTAATGTGGAGACCTCAGTCTAGCTGCTCCTTACTAAACCTTGAAAACAGGAGAAAGGAAAGGAGAGATGAAAGCAGGGAAATCATCCTTCCCTATTGGCCTTGTGCTCTTTATTCAAAGTGTTCATTCAGCCAAAGTAGCTCTCAAATTGCTAAGAAAGCAGCAGTTATGGGAGTTGAGACCTTGATGCTGATTTGGAACAAAGCAAGGCACATGTTTTCTGCATATTGTCCCCATAGTTTACCCATGGTAAAACAACAATCTGCATTTTAGGATAGTAGTTTCAAGTCAAGGCTTGCTTTTGAATGTGAAAATAGTGGATCAATAAAGCAACAATTATAGTAATAGTACCTATTGTATAGGATTGTTTTGGGATTAAAGGAGATAATTTTTTGTGAAGAATGTAGTACAGTATCTGGCACAAAGGGATGACCAGTTACATAAACTATTTTGTACTGCAAATAAGGTGACAAAGTGGCATTCGTCCACAATATATTTATAGCCTCATGCTTAGGAGCTTTCTAAACATGGATATTACTTATCTTACTTAACTTTAATTTCCTGAGTTATGTCAAGAAACCTCCAGTAAGGAGGAGAATTAAGCTGGAAAGAATTTGTAGGTCATTGATAGCACACTGCCTTTCCCATTCCTGATGATATTCACTTTGGAGAGCAAGTCCTGAATATGTTGAGGATCCTCATAGAAAGATGCACTAGAAGACAGTTTTGCTGCATTTAGCAAGAATATTCAATAAAAGGCCTTCCTGAGAATTTATGGTTAATATTTAGTTAGACTGGGCCGGGGAGTTAGCTCAGTGGTTCCGGCGCCTGTCTCGCAAGCGCAGGGACCCGGGTTCGATTCCCCGGTAACCACATAACAATACTGGGTGTGGAGACCCACACCCAGCAGCAACCAGTACCACATACCACAGTGCCGGGCGTGGTGGCTCACGCCTGTAATCCCAGCACTCGTGAGGCAGAGGCAGGAGGATTGTGATGTGAGTTGGAGGCTGAGCTTAGGGCCAGCCTGAACCACAAAGCAAGACCCTGTCTCCAAAAAAAAACTAAAAAAAAATATATATATATTTAGTTAGACTGGAAACACAAGAGTCATTTGAGAAGTTTCAGTTACTTTCAGTTATTGGGTTGGAATTTGAAGAAACTTATTTGCTTTTTCCAATGGTTTCCAAAACATAATGAAGATTCTCTGGAGGGCTGAGGAACCCCCAGGTTAAAGCTCCTTAACTATCCTATCTCTTCTCTAGTCAAGGAATTCATTTTGTTTCAGCAAACATGAGTTGGGTACTTGTGTGCCCAGTACAGAACCATGGCAAGAATAATTGGAAGATTACAGAATTCAGTAGGTTTATAGATACCCTACCACAACTTACCTTTAAAATCCATAGGTATGTTCATTTGCTAAACAAATTATTCAGCTTAGCCTTAAACTAGCTTAGAAGTCAAAAGCTTAGAAAGTTTTAGTACATAGTACTTAATGAAGGACATCTTTTCCAAAATCTGTAATATATTACTATTACACATGAATATACAACCTCTTGAGAAGTGATAGAGCCTCATGTACACATAGGTAGGATTTTTTTTTTTAGTGCTTATTTCCATACATTTGCAGTACATAATGATTATATTCCTTGTGGAAAGTTGATACAGGCACATACACAAGGTGACTGGATGATAAAGCACACATACCTGACTTGCTGCTAGGAAGTGGAACCTCATAAGAACAGGAGGGTCACCGGGTAGAGGGTATGTTTCTTTCTCCAGCTTCGCCCTCCCTTATTTTCTTCTTGTCTGCTATCATGTGAGTATCTTATCCTCTCTCAAATCTTTCCAACTACCATGTCATTGTCAAAACTTCTGAAACAGAAGTGAAAATAAACCTCTCTTCCTTTAAGTTGTGGGTGTCAAGTATTTTGCTCCAGCAACAAGCAAAACAACTGGTATAGGGGGGAAAATTATTTATTTTCAGGGACATTGTTCCTTCTACCATCCACTGTGTCTGTATGGAAAAAAAAGCATTGTAAATAAAAAAGTTAATCCATAATATGACTTCAACTAAGTATTAATTTTTCCCCCAAGGTTGAGAAATTCTTTCCTAAACTGATCTTAATTCAGCCTCTACTTCTTCTACTCTTAGCAGTGTTTCAATCATCTTCTGAACCAATACGAGAAAAGTGTACTTCCTTCTCCATAGCACATGGGAATACTTGAGATAGGACCTCAGTCCCACATCTCTAGCCTCTTCTTATACCCCTCAGAATCACTTCTTGGGGAATGTCTTCCCTGATGAGCTCTGCTAAATAGACACTCTTTTTCAAGGATGGTGTCAATCGTCTTGTTTGTTTCCTTCAAATCCTTTGCATGGTCTGAAACTGTCTTGCTCTGGTATCTGCTCATGGTTTTATTGTTGACCAGGACACAAATTCTTTGAGGTCAAAGTCTTGTCATTCTTATCACCACTGAATCTCCTGTACATAGAACTATGAGTAGAAAGCATTTATTACAGGCATTTTCTCATTGCTGGGACAAAATAATCAATCTCCCAACTTAAAGAAGGAAAGTTTATTTTGGCTCCTGTTTCAGGAGTTTCAGTCCACCACTGGCAGGCTCAAACACAGAAACGGCATTGTGTCCATGGTCCAGTGGACTTCCAGTAGCTTTATCCCTGAGTGCATGAGAATGGAAGGGACATCCCAAATCTAACCACAGTATACAATCCCTGGTTCCCAAAAGACTCACATCTTCTTTTTATGCAAACTACCAATAGTTCATCTCTAAGAATTGTCAAAGTCTTACCAGTTCTAAGATTGCTAAAAATTCCAAGCACAAAGTTTCCTCTGAGACTCAAGGCAAACGGTTAGCTGTAAGCCCCTGTGAAAATAAAAAAGAAACAAATATTGCAAACACAAAATGGCACAGGGTAAACATTATCACTTCAAAATGGAGGATATATAAAGAAATGGGGCCAAACCAAGACCCAAACCCAGTATGACTGACGTTAAATCAGGAGTTCTAAAACCTTGAGGCTGCCTCACTCCAATGGCATTTTGGTTGCAGCACTCATAACCTCTCTTTTTGGGTGGTTTTGCTTACTGCTTGTAGTTTTCCTTAGATGTTTTCTGTTTCTTGTTTCTCCAACTTCCTGGGATCTCCACTGCACTTTCAGCTTCACTCATAGCTTCATACACTACCTTGTCAGAGACCTACTGCCTGGCTACCCAGGCCTTCCTCTGAAATCTTTGTGGATCTTTCCATGACTCTACAACTCTTACATTCAACATTACTGCAAAATTACACCACCCAGATGGTACTAAAGTTTGCCACTAGTTTGAGCAGCAGCTGGCTGCCATAAGTCATACCTGCCTGCAGAGGCCTCTGAGCACCAGGGTGGCTGAGTGCAGTGAACAAAATTTCAGAAACTAATGTCCTAGGCAGACCAAGGACTCTTTTCTCAAAATGAGGTCTTTTACACCTTTGACTCTGTGAAGGGCAAGGTATTGCTGATTCCAGAGAGGCCCCTGAGGCATCTTTCCTACTGCCTTACACAGTACTTGGTTTATTTTTAATGTTAATATTTTAGAAACGAAGCTCTCTTCAGCTTTTTAGGTACTTCATTTCTGGAGAAAGTGAAAGCTTTTCCAATGGTCTTTTTCTTCTTCTTCTTGTTTTCCATACAAACTCGACTAAAAGCCACCAGCACTACACATGCTACAGCCTGGATGTTGGGATACTTTAAATTTATTCTACCAGATTAATTAGGCTGCTGTCCTTAATTTCAGTTCTTTCCCTACCAGAGTCTCAGGACATGAGCAAACTGTAAATAAATTTCCTGCCAGGGTATAACACACATGTGTACTCTAGTCAAACTGTCCGTGGAGTTCTTATTCTCAGCTGAAACCTCCTCAGCCTGGTCTTTATGATCTATATTTATATGAGCATTCTGGCCTTCTGAGCCCTGACAAGAATCTCCCATTTTAGAGGATTCTAGTGCAGTAGCAGTGCCTAGGAGGTGTCTCTAAACCTTTTAAAACTCCTCCCACAAGCCACTTCCAAATCATAAGGTCATATTTATTCACAGTATCACCTCACTCCTGGTACCAAAATCAAGTGCAGACATAGCATGGTGAAAGAGCCCACGATGTATGAAAACTATTCACATTATGGAAGCCACGAAGCAGAAAGGTGAGGGAGGGACCTGGCAGGGAGACATATCCTTCCACGTCTTATTTCCAAGTGACTTGCCTCCCAGTAGATCCTACCTTCTAGCAGTACATTCAGCTACTGAACACATCAGTGAATGAACTGAGTAATGAATCATGCTATCCATGATGCAGTGAACTTCTGAAAACTCTGTCTCTGAGTGTATGGGAGTTTCAGGTATGACACTTGATTTAAACCATGACAGCATTTTCCAAATGTTCATGGATTATTAATTAAATGAGTACATAAACCTAAAATCAATGTCTTTCAACCACTCTTTACAAGATTTAATTCTAGTTTGGATTTTTTGCTCTCTCAAGTAACTACTGTAAATCATAAAGCTCTACTGGATACAAATAAAGGAGCTAAGCTATAGCAAGAAGAATATATCAACTACATTTTATTCCCTTTTTTTGGGCGGGGCATAGAGTAATGCTAGGAGAAAATCAAAAGCTATCAGAAATTTTTATATGATATCTGCTGGTATTTTATTATGTGACTTTGAAAAAGTCTCTTAGCCTGAGCACTATTTTGTTCATACAGAAAATCCACAATTCATACAACTTGATCTCCATGACTGCTGGTAGTTAGAAATGGAAGTATGAATGCCAAAGAAAAATGTCCCAATGTGGTTAGATTATGCTTAAGATATTGTCATTCCCTGTAACAAAGGGCCAAACTTCTGTTCCTAACCCTAAGTGGATGGCCAGAGATTTAGCTCAAGTGGTATCATGCTTACCTTGGAAACACTAGTTCCCAACTTGGATCCCTGGTACCATAAAAACAAAAAAACAAACAAAACCCTACATGTACAGGAAGAAGTTTCTATTAAATTAACTTTGTTGAAGTACAATTTACATGTAGTAAATGTATGCAATTTTGAGTAAGTTAGGTGAGTTCTGACAAAAGTACATACCCATGTCACCATCATTCTGCCAAAATATTATCAGAGCATTTCCATTGCACTGTAGTCTTCTGGGCTCTACCAATGCCCTGGTCTTAGGATCTCTTCAGTCATAGAATCTGAAATTTTAACATATTCAGAGGGAATTCTCATGCAAAAGTTGAGTGTAGATGATTAATTAAGACATTTGTGCCTTTGGATTCAAATAGCTACCACAGTGTAACCATTTGTGGCTGAGAGTACACTGGTCACAGGCTTTTGCAGGCTGAGGGTTCATGTTTCTTCTACTATCTCTGCCAGATCGCATGGCCCTTCTTATTCTGTGAAGTTTCCGTTGCCTTAGTAAATCTGGGAAAGTCAACTTTGCAACTATTCTTTCAGCTGTAAGTTCCCCTTTGTTAATTGAATTATGGATCTCAAAGTTCACAAGTAAGTCTATAATCTTAACCTATAAAAAACTCAGATCTGGCAAAACGGTAGCAAAGGTAGTAAAAAGTAAAGGTGGAAAAGCAGAGGTGCTTTGAGTAGTTTTACATTTCAGCTCAGCCTCTGGAATTACTTGTGACTGTTGTTTTACTATCTGTGAAAAAAATTTTGGTTTTCTTTAATAAATCAGGGAAACTTCTTTGACCGTAGTACACATACGCCATCTTCAGGAAGAAAGAACACAGGAAGAATTCATATATGAACTGTTTTAAAAAGGTTTAAGATTAGTTTTAAAATACTTTATTCCAGAGTTTAAAAGAAAACAGTTGAGTCTATTTTATTATCAATTCAGATCAAAACAGTTGGTGGTACAGAAATCGATGTCTATATCTCTGTCACCTACATTTATGTATATATATCTTTAACACTTATTTTTATCACATTTTTACAATTACTAGACCTACATAATTACTTTGCAAAGTCTATAGTTTACATTAAGATTGATTTTGTATGTATTCTCTGTGTTTGATAAATGTATAATGATATCTTCAATTTATAGTATCATATAAAATGTATTTCATTGTTTTAAAAAATCCTTTGTGTTCTGCATATTTAACCATTTCTCCTCCCTGACACTTTTATTGTCTCTGTAGTTTCCTTTTTCTATAATGTCATACAGTTAGAATTATACATTATGTAGCTTTTTCACTGGCTTTTATTACTTAGTAATATCTACTTAAAGTTCTTGCATGTCTTGTTATGTATCAATAGCTCCTTTCTTTTTCATTGAGATGTGTCCAGTCCACAACTTGAGGCAGCTGTGTGTGGCATGTGTTTTGATCTGTAACTATACTCCTCCCCAAAGCCTCATGTGCTCATAAGTGGAGAGTTTTGAAGGTGGCTGGAATAAAGTGTGCAAATGTGAATTAAGGATGTGATACTGAGATTAAAAGTGTGGCTAATGGAGGCCCCATGCTGGGTGTGGCTGGAACCAACTAAAGGTTTACAGTCTGTATGAAATATAAGGGGAAAGGGGAAGCAGGGTTGCGGCTGCTGCTGACATCTGATGCCTGTTTTCTACTGCCTGCCTGCCATGGATGCCTCAGCCATGTTACCTTGCCTTGGATCCAGGCAACTATAGACTGAAACCTGTACAAATTGTGAACTAAAATATACCTTTCCTCCTTTAATCTTGAATGTCAGATATCTTGTCTCAGCACAGCTAGAAATGTCCCTAAGGCATAATGGAAATTTAATCAGGCCCAAGATCACAAACTTTTTTTTGTGTGTGTGATACCAGAGATTGAACTCATGACCTTGTGTTTGCAAGGCAGGTGGCAGAACTATGGCCACCTAAATCTCCACCTTTTTTTTTTTTTCAATATCAAGGATCGAACTCAGGCTCTTGTGCTCCCAAGGTAGCTGTGGTATCACTTGAGCTAAATCCCTGTTCCAGGATCATAAATTTTTAAGGTGTTATGTGACTTTAGCTGATATTTTTCATCATTCAAATGCATCAATGCTCAAGTGTGGGCTTCATAGCTTAAAGCAGAAAGGCGTGTAGGCCTAAGCCAGTGTACCTCTAACTCTACCCCCTTTACTTATAACATGAAGTCAAATTAAAGCCTGTGTAAGGCATCCTAAGCACATGTGCAACTTACATTTATGTTGATCTCTTTAAAATGTTAAAATGAAAATACAAAGGTAATGGAAAATTTGTTACATACATATGTCTATTTATTACATCATAAATTTCATATGTCCTTCAAGACAATTTATCTTCACTCACTGAGACCCAGGGAAGCCAAAAACTATAATCTAGATGTATTAAAAAAAACCTATAATCTAGAAGAGCTTATTCATCTATTTACCTATGAAAGATACATTGCATCTATGTTTTGGAAGTTACCAATAAATGTAAACATTTCTGTCCATTTTTTGTGGATCATATTTTTAAATCATCTTGATAAATAACAGAGTAATTACACGTGTTTTGTTTCATAAGAAATTGTCACTTTGTTTTCCAAAGTACCTGTACCATTTTGCATCCATGCTGGCAATGGGTAAGAGTTCCCTGCTTATTAAGGCTTGTGCATGTCTACAAGATGTGTGTATCACTGATTTAGTTTGCAATTCTCTAATGATATATGACATAATGCATATTTTTATGGATGTCAGTTCAGAGCTTTTTCACATTTAAAACTTGAGCTCTTTTGCAAATATTTTCTCTAAACTATGGTTTGTTGTCTCATTCTCTTGACAATGACTGTTTGTAAAATGGTACGTGGCAAACAATCCCACTCCCAAAGAAGTATGGAATAGAAAAGTATGGAATCCAGAAGGGCAAATACTAAGTCCTGTAGCTCCATATTCAACATCCAGGCACATAATAGTAAAATAAGAGATCCAAAGGTTTTGAGGAGACCCACCTCTATAGGTTTGCCATATTCATCCTACATGGCCTCTCACATAGGTTGGCTCTACTCATAGTCTGCAACTTTGCCTAGCAGATATACTACATTCCTGGCCTCCATAATTCCTTGGGACCTGCACGGAACTTTTGACTATATCACCCCTACTTTACAGACTGTTTTCTTAGGAGCCCTTTGCCTGCCCTGTCAGCTCTCTTGAATGGGAACTTCATCAGTTTTACAATGCTTGCATGCTGCACGCTTGTAAAACCAGCATTATAGATGACAACAAGGTCTGCCACCAATGTGGGCAATAGTTAAGCCTTTTTGGAACTGTAGCTTCTGAGTGTGAGGATGGCTGAGCACAGTGAAATAAATCCTGAGGAATCAGTGCTCTGTGAAGTCCCTCATGAGCAGGTATCCTAGGGACTTTCTTCTCAAATGAAAATTTTATGCTTTTGTACCCTTGAGCCTATATGAAAATAGGTGAAATATTGTTGACTCTGTAGATGCCATCAAGGCATAACTCTACTTGTCCCTGTGAAAAGTATTTGGTTTCTTTTCAATGATGTTAAACTTTTCTAGCAGTCACATCTCCTTTGGCCCCAATTTTGCACATACTTACCAAATTTAAGTTCTTCCAAATTGTCTTCTGTGCTTTTTGCCCCCATTCTCACTATAAATCTGACTACATCGACCATCAGTGCCTAAGCTACAGCCTAAGTGTTGGGCTGCAATTATTAACAGGTAGTTACAAAATCAGACCCAAAAAGAATACTTCCTCCCTGGCCTGTCCTTCATTTTTAATCTTGTATGTAGAATTGTAAAGAAAGAAATCTAAGGACTGTGCCATTGAATCTGTGCTGGGGTTGGAGCTTACTGGCCTCCAGGCCCACACTGGAAGAGTGACCAGGGACTGAGTATAGCAGCGAGCGGCTTTGGAACCGGCAACTGCGCCATTGAATCTGCGCCGGGGTTGGAGCTCACTGACCTCCAGGCCCATGCCAGAAAAGTGCCCAGGGACTGAATTTAGCAGCGGGTGGCTTTGGAATTGGTGATTGCACCATTAAATCCGTGCCAGGGTTGGAGTTTGCTGGCCTCCAGGCCCATATCAGAAGAACAACCAGGGACTGAGTTTAGCAGCGGGCGGCTCGGGAAACAGTGACTGTGCGATTGAATCCGTGCCAGGGTTAAAGCTTGCTGGCCTTCAGGCCCATGCTGGAAGAGCGCCCAGGGACTAAGTTTAGCAGGTCAGAGTCTGATTTTCTCCATGTGAACTGCAGAAGCACATCCAGTGAACTTGTATTGGTGAGTAGGTGGGCATGATGGAACACCAGCCCCTACACTTGCAGAAGCACAGGGCCAACAGCCTACTGGCCTCCAGGCCGACAGCACAACCAAGCCCAGAGACTTTGTATTGGTGAGCAGGTGGGCCCATTGGAACCTCAGGCTGTGCCATTGTAGCAGTGCAGGAGCCAGAGTCTTGCTGCCTCTAAAGCAGATGGGAGAAGGTGTTATGAAGGTATTGATTGAGTGCCTCATATGGTGTTGCCAAAACTAGGGGTTTTTCTTTAGTTTCCAATACAGAATGTAAAAAACAACTCAGGAAACACTGATATTTTAAGGTTGCTAACTATTAGGAAGAAATAGACTTGCAACAAACATTACCAGAAAACAGAGCAGCTACAAAGCCAAAAACAACAGTAAGGACAAAAACTCAGAGATGAGGAAACACTCAAAGTCTCACATACAAAGATCCTCACCTCAAGCTAACACAGGGGGAAGGAAATAGAGAAGTTTGAAGCCCAGTCTCCAGGGTCCTCAGAAATGGTAACCAAAGCAGATCTAGTAAAATGGAAATCAGAACTGATCTCTGAGATGAAAGCAGAGATATTGGACACTGTCAACACGATGATTAATAAAGCTAAAGAGGAACTCGTGGAGTTGATACAATCCAAAACAACACCTACAAGCAGAAGCCTAGGAAATTAAGAAAAAAAACGAAAGTTTGTGCAATAGAATGAATTGGGCAGAAGATCAAATTTCAGACCTAGAAGACAGGATGTCAACCAATGAACTGGAAAGGCATAATCTATGGAAAAAAGCAAGCGATAATGAAAAGGCAATCCAACAGCTCTTAGATGATTCAAAGAAGAATAACATAAGATTGATTGGAGTCACTGAGGAAGCAGGAGGCAATGCTAAAGACATCAAAAAGCTATTCACACAGATAATGGCAGAAAACTTCACAGAAAAAGGTAAAGAATTGGACATACAAATATATGAAGCATACAGAACGCCGCATGCCCGTGACATGAAAAAATCTACACCTAGACATATCATCATAAAAGTCCCAGATATCCAAAAAAAGAATGAAATACTGAAAGCAGCCAGAGAAACGAAAACAGATACATTCCAAGGGAAGCCCATCAGGATCACAGCGGACTTCTCAACTCAAACACTCAATGCAAGAAGAGCCTGGAGTGAAGTCTTCCAAGCCCTAAAGGAAACAACTTCCAACCTAGACTAATGTATCCTGCAAAACTATCCTTCAAAAGTGATGGGGAAATAAGATACTTTCATGACAAAGAACACCTGAAAAACTTCACAAATACAAAACATGTGCTCCAAAACATTTTAAAGAATATCTTGGAGAAAAATAAGGAAAACTACAAATCCATGAGATCTAACTGAGTCAACCCATGGGACCAAACAAGAAACTGATGGGGAAAGGGCAGAAGTAGAATAACACAGCCAAGAACAGGAAAACATGGCAGCACTCAAATTACCTATATCAGTCATAATGATTAATGTCAATAGACTCAACACACCAGTTAAGAGATACAGACTAGGAGAGTGGATCAAAAAGCAAGATCCTACAATCTGCTGTGTACAAGAAACACACCTAATTCAGAAAGAAGCCCATGGACTGAAAGTAAAGGGATGGAAAACAATACTCCATGCGACAGGAAACAGCAAGAAAGCAGCAGTGGTGATTTTATTTGCAGACAGAATAGACTTCAAGCCAAAACTGATAAAGAGAGATAAAGATGGACACTATCTTTTAGTTCAGGGAAAAATCCAAGAAACAGAAATCACAATCTTAAATATTTATGCTCTAAATTCTAATGCACCCAAGTATATAAAACAAACATTTACAGACTTGAAAAACCAGATAAACTCCAATACAATAATAGTAGGGGACCTCAATACCCCACTGGCACAAAGAGACAGATCGACTGGACAAAAAGTCAATACGATAATCCTTGAGCTCAACCAGACTCTTCAGCAAATGGACTTCATAGATGCCTACAGAGTATTTCACCCAACAAAGTCAGAATTTACATTCTTCTCAGCTGCTGATGGATCATTCTCCAAAATAGACCATGTGCTCATTCATAGAACAGGTTTAAGCAAATATAAAGGGATTGAAGTTATCCCTTGTATTGTCAGACCATAGTGCCCTGCAATTGGAGCTGAATAGCAAAGGAAAGCCCAGGATCTTCACAAACACATGGAAACTGAACAACACTCTGCTGACCAACCAATGGGTCACAGAAGAAATTAGAGAAGAAATTGAGCAGTTCTTACAACTAAACAATAACCCCAGTACAACACATAGAAATTTATGGGACACAATGAAAGCAGTTGTATGAGGAAAATTCATAGCAGTGAAAGACTACATCCAGAAAACGCAGCAAGCTCAAATAAACAATTTGATATTGAACCTCAAGCGACTGGAAAAAGAGGAGAAAAACAAAGCAAAAGCTCACAATAGGCAAGAAATTATAAGGATCAGGGCAGAAAATTAATGCAATAGAAACCAAGAGAATGGTTCAAAAAAAAAAATGAATCAAAAAGTTGGTTCTTTGAGAGAATAAACAAAATTGATAGACCCTTAGCCAATCTCACCAAACAAAGGAAGGAAAAGGCCCATATCTATGCTATTAGGAATAAGAACGGAGAAATTACTACCAACCCAGAGGAAGTCCCGAGGATAATAAACACCTACTTTGAAAATTTATACTTCAATAAAATGGAAAATTTAGAAGAAATGGACAGATTTCTAGACACATATGAACTCCCAAAGCTGAATAAAGAAGATATAGAAATGTGAAATGCTCCAATAACAATCTGTGAAATTGAAAATGTAATTCAAACTTGCCAACAAAGAAAAGCCCTGGACCTGACGGTTTTACTGCTGAATTCTATAAAACTTTTAAAGAAGAGTTAGTGGCTCTACTTCTGAAACTCTTCAATGAAATTGAAAAGGAAGCAGTACTCCCAAACTCATTCCTGAAAGCAACCATTACCCTGATTCCAAAAGCAGAGAAAGACCCAAACAAAAAAGAGAACTACAGGCCAATATCTCTAATGAATATCGATGCCAAAATCCTCAATAAGATCCTGGCGAACAGAATACAGAGAATTATCAAAAAGATTATACACCCTGACCAAGTTGGATTCATCCCAGGGATGCAAGGATGGTTCAACATACGTAAATCAATCAATGTTATACACTATATTAACAGGCTTAAGGACAAAAATCATATGGTCTTCTCAACTGATGTAGAAAAAGAGTTTGACAAAGTGCAACACCCATTTATGTTCAAAACTCTACAGAAGATCGGAATTGATGGTCTGTATCTCAAACTAATAAAAGCTATCTACGAGAAACTTTCAGCCAGTATCATACTAAATGGTCAAAAATTGAAACCTTTCACACTAAGATCAGGAACAAGACAAGGATGTCCTCTCTCACCACTTTTGATCTATATAGTTCTGGAAATATTAGCAATTAGGCAAGAGAAAGAAATAAAAGGAATAAAGATTGGAAAAGAAGTTAAATTGTCATTATTTGCTGATGACATGATACTCTATCTAGAGGATCCTAAAATCTCAATTAAAAAACTGTTAGACCTACTCACCAATTTTAGCCGAGTAGCTGGTTACAAGGTCAACGTTCAAAAATCAATGGCCTTCGTATACACAAACAGTAGACCCAATGAGGTAGACATTGGAGTCAGTCCCTTTCACAATAGCACCCAAAATAATAAAATATCTAGGAATCAATTTAACAAAGAAGGTGAAAGACATCTACTCTGAAAACTATAGCACTCTGAAAAAGGAGGTAAAAGATGATATCAAAAAATGGAAAGACATACCTTGCTCCTGGGTAGGAAGAACAAATATTGTCAAAATGGCTATACTCCCAAAATTACTCTATACATTCAACATAATCCTGATTGAAATCACAACAGCACATTTCACAGATCTAGAGAAAAAAATTCTGGCTTTCATCTGGAACCACAAAAGACCTAGAATAGCCAAAGCAATTCTGAGCAACAGGGACATGGTGGGGGGTATTACAACTCCGAACCTCAAACTATACTATAAAGCCACTGTGATAAAAACGGCATCGTACTGGCAAAATAACAGACCTGAGGATCAATAGAGTAGACTAGAAGATCCAGAAACTACTGCTGATACACTGAGCCACTTCATCTCTGACAAAGGAGCCAAAAATCCTCAATGGAGGAAAGATAGCCTCTTTAACAAATGGTGTTGGAAAAACAGGGCTTTACCTTGCCAAAGACTGAAACTAGATCTAATCTTTCACCATGTACCAAGCTAAAATCAAAATGGATAAGTGACTTAAATATTAAAACAGACACTCTAAACCTACTGCAAAACACGTTAGGTAAAACTCTTGAAGACATTGGCTTAGGGAAAGACTTCATGAACAAAACTTCTATAGCACAGGAATTGGCTAAGGAAATCAACAAATAGGACCTCATTCTTTTAAAAAGCTCCTGCACAGCAAAGGAAACCACCAACAGAGCAAAAAGGCAGCCTACAATGTGGGAAAAAATCTTTACCAGCTGTTCCTCAGACAAAGGGCTACTATCTAGAATATATAAAGAGCTCAAAAAAATCAGCCCTCCCAAATTTAAAGATCCAGTTCAAAAATGGGCATCTGAAATGAATAGATATTTTTCAGAGGAAGAAGTAAGAACAGCTAAGAAGCATATGAAGAAATGCTCAACAACATTAGTCATTCATGAGTTGGAGATGAAAACTACATTGAGATTTCATCTCTCTCCACACAGAATGGCTGCCATTTCAGATTCAACCAACAGCAAATGTTGGCGAGGCTGTGGAGAAGGAACCCTTCTCCACTGTTGGTGGGACTGCATAGTCGTACAAAACCTGTGGAGATCAGTTTGGAGATTCCTCCAAAAGCTAAGATTGGAGGTCCCTTTTGACCAGGCCATTGCCCTGCTCGGTATATACACACAAGAACTAAAAGACTCATATCACAGTGACATATGTGCACCCATGTTTATAGCAGCCCAATTTGTGATTGCTGTATCTTGGAAACAACCCAGGTGTCCATCAACTCTAGACTGGATAAAAAAGCTGTGGTTCTTCTATGGAATGGAATATTACTCTGCCATAAAAAATGATAAGTTGAATCATTTATACTGAAATCGACATATCTTGAGGATATCCTCATAAGTGAAATAAATAGGGCACAGATAGGTACATATCACATCTTTTCTCTGGTATTAGAAAATAAAGATGTAAATGAGTCCTAGGATTGTATGTTATATATTGTGAAATAGGAAATACTCAAAGTAAAATATGGTGAAGGGGGAAAAATAATGATATTATAACAAAAAAGGAAAGAAACAAATTTTATGTATATAGAGGGGAGGTAGGGTTGGTAGGGCTATGGGAAATAATGAGAATTAAGTTTTGTTTTATACTGGTACAAATCCCTATTATGGAGTGCTATCATGATGTATATGTAATGTAGCAATAAAGATTTTAAAAAAGGAAAAAATAGAAGTTAAAACTAGTGCACAGATTCTCTTTAGTCCGTGGTTTTTAAATTAATTATTTTCTAATTGGCTATAGTCAAGTATTATGGATTCTACCATGGAGGTCTACATTTTGTTCTTTGTTGGTTTCACGACGATTACAATAATTTATTACATCTTTCATTTCTGTGGTGAATACTGTAATAAAATACATAGAGGTGTAAGTCATAGTTTTCTTCTTCTAGGGTTTTAGAGTTCCATTAGGGAGTTAAGAGAGACAGTAAGAATCAGGCAGGACAATGCAGAGCAAAGTGTGATTAGTCATCAAGATGAGTGGTGCTCGCCAGAAGTGTTGGCTCACACTTGTAATCCCAGAAGTCAGGAGGCAGAAGCAGGAGGATTTCCATGAGTTTGAGACTAGCCTGGGCTAAAATGTGAGCTCAGGGCCAGCCTCAACTATAAAGTGAGACCCTGTCTAAAAAAAAAAAAGTGGTTCTGGATATAAATGTAAAGAAGACCTGCTAAACGAATGAACTGGAGGTGTTGGGGAAAGTTTTAAGTAGAAAATAGTAACAAAG
>PVIR01026090.1:0-24258 GCA_004026965.1 Petromus typicus | reverse complement strand
CTGAGGTCACAAGTGGACATGGTCCTCGGATACGTGCACCAGGCAACCTTGGGGTCTCCTGGCAGTGGGGCAGGGCCATCCAGGGCTCCAGCTGTATTGCATTTAAATAATGGAGATTTCATAACAGAGAGAAAAGAACTTGTCTTGGCATCAAAATCTACCACCCACTTCGGAACTTCTTAGACAGGCCAGGCACCTGTGCCTGTGCAGGTCTTAAGGAGCCAGGACGGGGCTAGAGCCAAGTAATGTGCTATCCCGGAAGCCCCCGCCATCAGCACGGAAGCTCAGGGTCTCTCTTGTCCCCCCAGACACAGCCTGTGCCCAATCCCCTGGCCTACTTCCTGCACCGCTCACCCTGGTGGTTCCACCGCTTCGAGACACTCAGCAACCACGTCCTGGAGCTGCTGGTGCCTTTCTTTGTGTTCCTTGGGCGCCGCCTGTGCCTCCTCCATGGGGTGCTACAGATCTTCTTCCAGGTGAGTGCAGCCACTTGCTACTACCCCATCTACATGCATCTGGAGGGGCACTGATAACCTCATGGTCTCCCAGTAACCCTTTGGCAGGGAGGACTGGGGTAAACAGGCCTGGCTCTGAGCACCCACAGTGATCTCACTGGCAAAATCTCATCCCCCAGCCCTGGGCAAGCTCTGTTCCTTCCCAAGAGCATCTGTGTAGGGTGGCAAGGGGCAGGCACAGGCCTGGGTTAGACATACCACATCCCAGCACGATGTCCCTACCTCACTGCATCCAATCCTAGTTTCTCCTTAGGTTCCAGAAGTTTCCTGTCGTGTGTAGATGTCGGTACCTGGGAGCTGGTGTTCTGAAGGGCCCATCTCATGCTGTGTCTTTGGGAATGTGTGTTGTCAACATCCCTGTCCTCCTCAAGATGCAGGCACCTGACCCTACTACTGCTCCCAACTAACCTGAGACGCCTCCCCAGCTGTCGCTGACCTCAGGCCACCACACTTCCTATGACTTTCGAGACCCACTTACCAACTTCCAAGGGAATCACAGTTGAGATTTTTAAGTTTCTATCTTACGTGTTGTTTTATGGAGGTATAACTGACATGCAGTGAAATGTGCAATCTCAAGCATACGGCGTATTCTGACACCTGTGCCCAGTCCTGCAGAGCTGTGTCCCTGTGCCCTTCCTTCAGTCCCATCTCCACCACAACACCTGTCTGACCCCCTCGTGCTTGTTGGCTCTGCCCTGGGCCACTTGTTCCTATGGTTGCTTCACTTCCCAGGAGGATGAGCCATCTCTAGCAGGGGCCACAGTGGGGAAATCAAGCCTGTTGTAGACTCTAGACTGTTCCATTTCTTTGCTGCAAACCTGCCACAGGCCCTGTGCTTTCACCAGTCTGGGACTTGCCCTCCAGGACACGGCTGGGCCATGGGGAGGTGTGTGCTTATTCCCATGGGAAGCACCCGTTTCCCCAAGTGGTGCATCCTCTCCATCTGCTCCAGCAGATGGACCCCCCATGGCATTGTGTCCTTGGTCTGCTGTTACTGCTGGTCACTCCATGTCAGCTGGGCCAGGGTGCAAGTGGCGCCTCCTGGCGTTTGTCTCCAGTGGCCATAGTGAGTCCACTGGAAAAACTGATGTAGTCATAGCTGTCTTTCCACACCGCAAACTTCTCTCCAGAGAGGGAGGTATGCCCTGTACCTTCACAGGTGCGTGATGTCTAGGTAGTTCTATTCCATAAGTGTTCGGGCATATTTGTTCTATAACATTTATCTTTATTCATATTGTAAGTGGACATCTCTTTTACCCTAAGTTCCTTCCCCTTTGTCACTGTGGTTGTGTTGTAGGTATGCTACTGGCCTTCAGAATGGGTCTGTATTAAATGACAGTTACCCTGTGTGTGGCTCTCTGATGACACTGCCATGAAGGGCAGAGGTGTCCTTTGTCACTTGTGGGTTCTGCTCCCACCCCTTCTCCCTTGCTGTGTGGGAGCCCAGACTGTGCACTGCACTGGTAGCCTCATCTCCTTTCCCCACAGCATTCCTGGTGTCACCAGTGCCGTGCAGGTTTTGGAGCTGCCGGCATTGTGCTCTCTCTTCTGCTGGTTAACAAGGGAGTTCTGTGTCATGGTTTCGTTTTGTTCTGTGGTCAGGAGTGGACACTGAGCTTGGTAGATGTGTTCCTCATTGGTTACACAAGGGTCCCCCAGGGTATCCTTCTCTGATTTCCTAATGTGATGAGTTATATTACTCCCTCTATGGTTAAGCCAATTTATGTTCCTAGAATAAGCCCAGCTTGGCCATGCTATATAAATTTTAATATATTACTGGGTCTAATTCACCAGTGTTTTGTTTCAGATTTGTCATGGCTGTCAGCGAGCGAGCCTGTCTGCTTTTCCTTCCTCCCTCTGCCACATGAATTTGCTGTCTGTGCTGTCACCCTCCCTGCACAAATGGAGACAGCCTAGCTCTGAGTGCTCAGGGAGGCAGGTGGTGCATCCTCTAACATGCACACAGTGCTAGGCATGGCTTCTTTGTGAGTACCGGGGTGAGGCCCTCCGTGGCTGCAGAACGTGCAGCCTCCTCTGGGAAGCAGTCTGGGGAGACAACTGTCCCAGAATTTGTCCATTTCAATTGATCTCAAGTTTATTGGCCAAAAAAAAGGTTGTCATATTTCCATATCATTACAGAATCCAGAACTGTGAGCTGCTCCCCATTCTCGCACTCATTTTCACATTGGAGCTGGACCATGTCTCACTGGGCCCACAGTTGCCCGAGGCTCTAGCCTTGTCTACATCTTGGCCATTGTGACAACTTGAAGGACATTAGAATGCTTAACCTGTCTCTGTTGCTATTGGTTCTCCTCTTCCTGTTGCTCCACTGTTTCAATTCTGTTTAGCTTGCTTTTTTAAAGACCCCTCTTGGGACAATTTTGGGTTTGTAGGAACACCATGCAGACTAGAGAGAGTCCCCTGTACCACTCATTACAAACTCCTCACCCGGGTGTGCACGACTCATACTGACTGGGGATTAGCCAAAGTCTACAGCCTGGACCAGGGTCCCTCCTATGCATCGTGTGCTGTGGATTTGGACACAAGCAGAAGGACAGTGTTCTCATTCACCCATCCTCTGCTGGGTTCTTTCTGCCTGTTAATCCTTCTCCGTCCCCTAATCCTGGCAGCCCTTGACCTTTTCCTGCCCCTGTATTTCTGCCCTTTGCAGACATCCAAGCATTGGAATCACTCTGTATGTTCTGATCAGACTGGCCTTTCTCAATCACATGGCTAAGGTTCTCGTGTCTTTCTGTGGCTGGATTGCTCCTTTCTGCTGAGTGCTGAACGATACTTCCCTATCTGGGTGTTCCGTAGCCTCCTTCCTACCCCCGATCCCGCCACACACAGAGCCAGTGAGCTCATGTTCCATGCAAAGCGCTAGGTACTCAAGCAATCACAGCAAGGGGGGCTGTGTGGACACTTGGAGGGGTGCCCAACCTGGACTAATGGGTCTCAGAGTCTGACACCAAGGTTTCCTCCTCCTTGTGCCTGGGAGCTACAGGGTAACCTCTTTTTTTGTTTTTTTTTTTTTGAGACAGGGTCTCGCTTTGTGGTTCAGGCTGGCCCTGAGCTCAGTCTCAAACTGAGCAATCCTCCTGCCTCTGCCTCCCGAGTGCTGGGATTACAGGCGTGAGCCACCACACCTGGCACTGTGGTATGTGGTACTGGTTGTTGCTGGGCATGAGTCTCCATGCCCAGTATGGTATGTGGTTACTGGGGATTGAACCCGGGTCCTTGTGCGTGCAAGACAGGCGCCGGAACCACTGAGCTAACTCCCCGGTCCCCAACAGGGTAACCTCTTCTGAGGACACTCTTGGGAGGATAGGGCATCTGTGTCATAGCCTCTCCATGCACATGACAGCCTGAGCCATCTTCAGCCCCATGTCCAGTAGACCCAGTAGTGGGAGGAGGTGCTGAGCAGAGACCCAGCTTCTGGAGAAATGTCCCTGCTATGGGCTCTGTAGGCCAAGGAACCCTGGCCAGCAGCTCCCGCTGACCTTACTTAGTGGGAAATAAGGAGCTGCCCACACTGGCTCCAGCTCTTGGTACAAAGGCAGTGCGCAGGACCCACGGGATACAGCCTTGGCAAGGACTGCAGGTCTGCTCAGCCTTTAGCTCGAGGCCGCTGCTGACATCACCCTCTAGGCCCTCAGGACCCCTCAGCCACCCTGACTAGTGGCCCATGCTCTTTCTCTCTAGATAAGCTGAAGCTGCTCCGTCGCTACTAGCAAGAAGCAAATCATTGCATTACTTAAACACGTGGTTTGTGTCCCTCAGGCCCTGGATAGTGTCCTATCCAGGAGGGCAGACCTTATCTGACCTTTGAACCAGGGGCTTGGAGCACCATCTTGAGCGGAACTCACTGGTGAAAATCCCACCAGATTTCAAGACAAGTATCCGTCCATCAGCCAAGCAAGCCCGAGCCTCCCTGTCTAAGGGCTGCAGGGACCTGCACACCAGGTGTGGCCTCTGTTCTGTGTCTGCTGCCCCGAAGTAGGCCCTGCACACATTCCCCAGTGCAGGGGTGAGGCACTGGCCTAGCCGAGAGTAGAGGGCGCTCATCCTCCATCTGAAGCCCAGCCCATTGGCCTCTCGGTGTGTCCCTGTCATCCTCTCTAGTCCACGTCATGTCCAGGATAAGACAGAGATGCCTGGGGTCATGACTCCTCTCTAGGATCTAGCCTGACATCCCCCAGGCAAGGTAAGGTCTCAGACTAGGGACCAGAAGGGTACAGTTGGTGTCATCCCAAGAGCAGATGCCCACAGACCATTTGGAGATAACATGGTATGGAGTTGAGGATGACAGTACACTCTGAAATATGGGTATCTGGCAAGGATATAACTTCCGCAGCTCCGGCGTCCTTCCTTTGGGAGGAATGAGGTACAAGCAGGTCACTTCCTCCCACACTAAGTTTATACAGCTGCTTCAGAGGGTTCTGCAAGGACACAGGGCCCACCAACTTCTTGGAGAAGTGCCTGTGGGAAGGGACAGAGCAGCATGGTACCCCGGCTCCGAGGGCATCTTTGGCACCCACAGCCTCCTGGGGCATCAGTCCTCTCCAGGAGGAGTCACTCTGGGCCTGAGGTTGTGCCAGGAACTGTGAGGGAAGAGAGGGGACTTAGAGAAGCAACATTTGAGAGACACCCCCTAACACAGGGCTGCTCTGACTCCCCCACTACCGCATCTGGAGACAAAGGCCTGGGAAGCACTATCAGCCCCCACAGCCCAGCCAGGCCCGAGGCCAGGTGCCCGCAGCAGCCCAGTCCTCAGAGCTGAGCACCTGTGGTCTGCCATTTGTTTAGAAAGTGGTGAAAAAACATTACGTTTTAAAGTCTGCCCCAGCAGTATGAAGCACATTCTCAGTGTTGTGCAGCCAGTACACCTGACCCTGGAACTCCTACCCAACGGCACAAGCACAGCCCACCCCACCCCACCACCACTGGCTGAGGTCTGCTCCATCCCACCTGCATGTTTGTGTAAACAGAATCTCACAGTGCAGACCTCAGCTCCCTGCAGTGAGCACAAGTGCCTGAACCTCATCTGTGTCACCACATGTGTGGGCTGATTCCCTTTAAGGCGGAGTGAGTGACATGCCATTGCGTGAACATGTGGCTTTCGACCAGCTGTCCCTGGCCTTCAGACCCGTGTGACATGTCACACCAGATTCCTCTTCTCTGGGTCCTCCCATGTGCTTCTACTTTTCCTGATCGCTGCATGTGCTGACTGAAGTCCTGGATCCTGTCAGCGCTAGTCCCCAAGGGTACACACCTGTGCCTTGTGGGGGTCCCTGTGAGCACCAGGATGCTCTGTGGAAGCTGCTAGTGGGCACATGTGCTCTCCGGGAGCTGTGAGCTCCACCGAGATACCCCAGAACCTACCCCTTCAGGTCAGGGATACCCCAAAACCTACCTCTTCCATTCAGGGTCATGTTGCCTGGCCCCAGAACATTTACTGAATCCCCAGGTTGCTACTTTGCGTTCCTCCCCTGCCCCCAGCACTGTGCATGCCTCGAGTCTGCAGATCACACTGCAGGCACACTTGGGGCTCTGCAGCGCTCGGTAAACACAGATGGGCTGTGATGAGATTCATGTCCCTCGGAGGAGATGGGCTGCAGGGACACTGAGAGGAAAACAAGAAAGATAAGATCCCCTCAGAGCACTCGGACTGCTCTACACCAAATTCCATCCTTCTTACTAAAGTAACAGACAGATGGGGGTCATGCAGGGTGTGCTGTGCGAGGCAGACTGGGATCTGAGTGCAGCCGGATTTGTCTGCCATGTCAGCGGACAGCGTCTCAGGGACTTTGCACAGAACGTTGTCAGAAGTGAGACTCTCCCTCACACCGTGCGCTCCTGGTGTGGGATCCCCACCTGAGCTCCCATTGGAATGGCCTGAGGGAGGGGATCTTTGGAAAAAGTCTCAGCCTGCACCCCTTTCCTCAGAGTGGGGCCAGCAGCCTGAAGGGAGGGTGGAGGAGCCCAAGGTAGGGAAATCCAGATGTTACTCAGCTCCCCAGGCAGGTCTGGCAAGTGGTGGGGCAGAGCAGCCCCCAGGAGACCAGAGTGTGTGCAGACTGTGGAGTGAGACAGCATGGACATGAGTCTGCTGCAAGAAGGAATGTTTGGGCTGCTCCATGTACACAGCCACAGGCCACAGTTGCCATCCCAGCCCCAGTGGGCACTGGGGCAGCTGCATGGTGTTTGTGACAGATGTGGACAAGCATCTCCGCCTCCCCGGCCTCCCTGACAAGTGGCTGACATTCGTGCTTTGCAACCTGGAGAGACAATGACAGAGAGCTTCCCGCAGAGGCTGAGGTCAGCTGGAAGACAAAGTAGCCTCTGGGTGCACTCACCCAAGTCACATCTGCCGGAACAAGAAGCCACACAGACAGCTGCACCGGCAGCACCTTAGAGACACGAGCAGCCTTCTGGATCCTCTGGGGCTGCGGGCCCGTAGCTCCCTCATGATCATACACATGGCTGCTGTCCTGAAGCTGGAGGCCTGGGAAAGTCAGTGCTGTCATTCAAATTCCCTGGTTCTCAGCTCCTCCCAGGGCGGGACATGGCCCTCCGGCTCATGCAGAAAACAGGCTCACCCTCTCCCACCCTTGCTCTCCGTGCCCTCACCCTGTGCCCTCCCGGCTCCCTTACTGCTGCTCTGTCCACAGTTCCTTGTCCTCACTCCTCTCTGTGGCGTTTTCCCTTCGGTCTCCCTGGTTTTGAGTAGTTGGATTAGGACATATTTTGTATGCTTTTCTTTGAGTCTACCTTGGCTTTTCTAGGCTTCTTCTTTATCTGTGCCTATGTTATTATCATCATCAAATTAGGGAAATTTGGGGCCTATTTCTTCTTATTTTTTCTGCTATTGTTTTGTTTTTTTAGAGGTTTTTGTGTGTGGAACCAAGGCTCAAAGTCAGGACCTTGTGCTTCCCAGGCAGGCGGCGGCACCACTGAGCTAAATCCCCGGCCCTGTGCCACTCTTGACTACATGTGGACTAGCCCTGGCATATCCCTCCTGCAGCCCGGCGTGCTTGGCTTCAGCCCCTGACACCTACACTGCTCTGCGCTCAGTTGCTCATGGTGTCTGCATGAAGTGTTGCTGTCATTAAGAGCTTATGCAGAAATTTCCCACCTCGTAGGTCACCTTTTCACCTCTGAAATCACTGCTGGTTTTCTTTATTGCTCTCATTTTTCTCTTAAATGTAAAAGAAAACACAGTTGCAGTTTGGAAGCATTTGCAATAGCTCTTTTAACATTCTCCCGTACTTGTTTCTGATTCTATTGGCGTTCCTCTCCTGATCCTGGCTCACAATTGCAACACTCTCCGTGTCTGGGTGTAGCCAGTAGGGCCACACTCTTTTTAAGTCCCAGCACCGTCTCTGTCATCCCTCAGGCAGTGTCTTCAGGTTCCTTTGGGCAGGAGCACAATGGCCTCTATCCGAGTAGCAGTTTAGGCCCATCCGATGCCTGCTGTGCGCCTGGTTTTCAGGGCTGGTCTGTGTACTTGGGTCATTAGAATCCTGGGGTCTCACCAGGTCCCCCTCTGTGCCCCGCTCTCCCGCACCTGTCCCTTGCCTGACTTGAGGCCCAGCCCGGGACTCAAAGCCGTTCTCGCCCATGTACTCGGCTTCCTCGGCTCCCTCAGCCCTGCCTTCCAGGTTGCTCTCTCTGCGCAAGTCTGGGACATGCTCTGCTCCCCTCTCTGAGGTTGGGAAAAAGTATCTCAGGCCAGTTCTCCTGTCTGTTTGGTGTCTAGCTGTTCATCCTGGCCCTTGAGGTCCCTTCCTCCCATAGTGACCATTACCCCTTTCCCTAGCGTGGAGCAGAATCCACAGGCACAGCATTTACCCCGAGCTGGTCCGCCTCACAGTGTGAAACAACAGCAGTGCTAGGTCCTCGGGGCTGAGTCTCGGGGGAAGTGAGGGTCTGCCAGAGGTGTCTACTCTGTGATGGATGAGGTCCTGGAGAACTTGCCCCTTCTCCAACCGGCTGTATCCAGTGGAGTGGGACACACACCCGAGGAGGTCCGATCCCAAGGTGCTTCCACGAAGCTGGGAACAGTCTCGTAGTCTCCTTCCACCATTGTCCCCACTGTGCCAGTGTTTAAGGAAGGCAGGCGTGCCGTGGAGGCCGGCAGGGATCGCCACCTCTGTGCGTGTCTTCCCTTCCACGTGGCCCTCGGTCAGCCCTGCCTGTTTTCTTCTAGCTCTGGGAATTCCTACCCTCTTCTGTGACCCCTCTCCTTCACTTGGGAACCCCCCTCAACCTCAGATCTGTTCCTCCAGGGCTATGCTGGGCCTGATCAGGCTGCCCAGCTATTCCACCCTTCTGCTGCAGAGGGAGGGTAACTGCTCTGCCAGCGCTGTCCACAGGAAGGAGGGCTTCTGAAGCCCAACCCCCACCACACCTCCACCCCCATCCGTGGAACCTCACAGGAAGTGGACCTGAAGCTCTTAGGACGGTGGTGGCAAAACTACGGCTCATGTACTGCACTGGGGTGTTCATTATCATTAGACACTCTAAAGGGGGCCGGGGAGTTAGCTCAGTGGTTCCGGCGCCTGTCTTGCAAGCGCAAGGACCTGGGTTCGATCCCCAGTAACCACATACAATGCTGGGCATGAAGACTCATGCCCAGCAGCAATCAGTACCACATACCACAGTGCAGGGCACGGTGGCTTACACCTGTCATCCCAGCACTCGGGGGGCAGAGGCAGGAGGATTGCTGTGATATGAGTTTGAGGCTGAGCTCAGAGCCAGCCTAAACTACAAAGTGAGACTCTGTCTCAAAAAATAAAAAAAAAAAAAAGAAAGAAACTCTAAAGGGTTTACCATCCCTCTCTTAGAGGAACAGCCTTGGGTAGGCAGCTTCCTCTAGGAGACACAGACACACACACACACACTGTAAACCATAAAAGCTGATAAACTGGACTTCATGAATTTTAAAACCAGGTGCCAAAAAGTCAAGCCGAGTCTGCAGAACATATCGTAGCGTGCACAGGTCTGACAGGATGTGAGAAGAACCCAAGGGGTCAGCCACAAGACCTACAGACCACAAGACCTGAGCAGCACTTCCAACAGGATGTACGGATGCACCTGGGCTCAGAGCAGCTTTGGCATCAGCTGTCGCTCCAGTCTTCTGCCCGCCAATGCCAAGGTGCTGGTGATAGCGCATGTTGGTGAGGCACGACCACAGCCCTCATGCCCATGTGGAGACGGAAGCCTTGCTGCCACTTTGAAAAGCAGTTTCCTCGCCAGTCAGCCTGTGCCTGCTCCTCAGCCCAGCCAGCCACCGTGTCCTGCACGTCCTCAGGGCCTCAGCCACGTCCCCCGGCGGGAGGCGCAGGTCCTGAGCTCCTCCTCCCGCCCAGTGACACTGTCCCACAGGGGCACTCACTGCACCCTGCCAAGCGGAGGAAGCCGCTGTGAGACCCCCTTTCTGGGAAGCTCAGGAAAGGCTGGACAGCAGCCGGACCGGTGCCCGGAGTGTGTCCTATGCACTGTTGTAAACATTAGTCAGAAACCGCCAAACTGCGCGCTTAAAATGGATGCATCTTCCTGTTGGGGTCGGTATAGTCTATTTAAAGGTAAAGGCTGAGCCTATCCACAAACCTTGGCCTGGCTGCAGCTTCCATCCCTCCTAGGGCTTGAGGGGACCCACGGGACTACACTGTCTCCTGTGACCCTCCAACTCTAAGAATTCTGTGTCCCGTGAGCTCATGTCCCTGGGCCTCATGTCCGAGAACCCCGGGGAGCAGCCTGTGGGCCATCCCCAGGCCTGTGTTGTGAGAGCTGGACTGGATGGGTACAGCTGTGTCCCACAGCCCTGCCTCACCCTCGGGCCTGTCCCCAGGTGGTCCTTATCCTCAGCGGGAACCTAAGCTTTCTGAACTGGCTGACCATCGTGCCTAGCCTCTCCTGCTTTGATGATGCCATGCTGGGATTCCTGTTCCCGTCAGGGCCAGGCAGCCTGAAGGATCGAGTCCTGAGGCTACAGAAGAAGGAAGCCGGAGGGGCCGACCCTGAGCCAAGATATGGTAGGTGACCCCTACCCTAACTTCTCCCACGTGTCAGGGTGGGAGGTGTCTGCTGTGTGGGGACCCTGTGCCCTCAATCTTGGTTGGGGCTGAGGGATAGTCGGAGGGCATCCGGGCATAAGCACTCCCCCCCACCCCCTGCTAGGCTGCTTGGTGCGGCGTGTGGCCAACCTCGCGCTGGGCATCCTGCTGGCGTGGCTTAGCGTGCCCGTGGTCCTCAACCTGCTGAGCTCCAGGCAGGTCATGAACACCTCCTTCAGTCCGCTGCGGATCGTCAACACCTATGGGGCCTTCGGAAGGTACGGGGAGGCCCTGGGGACACCTGGCTCTGCCCGCATGCCCAGTGCTCTGAGCAGGCTCTGGGCCAAGTGTGTCTCCTGTGCCACCCTAGCATGGCAGGGAGAAGCAGAGTTCACACCCCGTCTGTGACATGAATGTGCCTTGTTCTCCCACAGCATCACCAAGGAACGGACAGAGGTGATCCTGCAGGGCACAGCCAGCAGCAATGCCAGTGCCCCTGATGCTGTGTGGGAGGACTATGAGTTCAAGTGCAAGCCAGGAGATCCCTGGAGGCGGCCGTGCCTGATCTCCCCTTACCACTACCGCCTGGATTGGCTCATGTGGTTTGCAGCCTTCCAGGTAAGGATGTTCCCCCTGGCTCCTGACCTGTCATGTGGCAGGGACTGTGGGCACCACCCCAGTGGCTCCCAAAGGAGATGACAACCAGCCCTGGCCACACTACTCTCAACCTTTACTTTGGACATGAGGGTGGGTGGTGGTACCAATTCCAGGACAGATCCTCTATTCTTTTCCTGTCAGTGAGCCACAGGGCAATACCCAGAAGGATATTCCCTCAGAGGGTAAGGCCAGGCCAGGTGGGCTGAGATAGGCAGGACAGATTCCACCATGGACGTACCAGTGAGGCTGGGTACCCAGGCATGTGATGAGTGACTTGCATGCCAAGTTAGCGGGAAATGGGGAGCCAAGATTGTGGTACATGTCCTCAGGAAAATCCAAATGTCCACACTCCAGCCAACCTGTAAGGAACTCAGGTGGCAGGCAGCTGGCAGGTGACAGGTAGGGCCACAGGTGGGTCAGCACCCATGGCCTCATGTACCCTGTCCCCCAGACCTATGAGCAGAATGAGTGGATCCTGCACCTGGCTGGCAAGCTCCTGGCCAACGATGCTGAAGCCCTGTCCCTGCTGGCCCTCAACCCCTTCGAGGGCCGGGCACCCCCCAGGTAAGACCTCAAGGGCCCCTCCCAGCTGGCCTACCCTGTGCCAAGGTCCACAGGTCCCACGCTCCCCATTCCCCTCCCCACACAGCATCTTCTCCCACCATCTGCAGCAGGAGGCTCAGGAAGTAATGCCCACAAGGGTGCTACTAGCTATGGCCTCCTCGAACCAAAGGGACCCGCTTATTACCCACTTGGGTGGCCCACCCAAGTCATACCTGCCATGACCGAGAGGAGCCAGGGACGGCTATTCCAGACACCCCTCACTGATGTCACCAGGGCTTAGCACAAGTGGCCAGAGGCCCCTTTTCACAGCCACACGCATGAGTTGCCTAGCAGTGTGGAGGGAAACCCTGGGGACACTTCTGTCCTACTCAGCCTGCAGAGCTCCAGGTGCCCTAGAAGTTTGGCTTAGGCTCTAGGGCAGAGTCTGGCAGCCCAAGGAAGGCTGACCTATGGATGACTTGGTAACATCCCGGGCACAAGCCATGTGGGCCAAGCACTCAGCGGAGCTAAGGCTGGCATTGATGGTCTGGCTGATGGTCTTAGCCAGACTCCCACACAGGATCTATAGGGTGGGGGTAAGAAGTGGGGGTAAGAATTGGGGTCCCTGGGGGCCGTAGTATAAGTAGCACATGGTATAGCCGGGCACAGGACTGACTCTGGGGCCTGCATCCTCATGGACCTAGTGACCATGCGGGATGCTGTGCCCCACATAAGAAGGTGTGGTTATAGGACTGTGAGCATGGGTGGGATGGCGCTGGGCGAGGTGAGGTACCAGGGGTCCTTGGTGGCCTTCTCTCCAGACTGGGGACTGGGTGTTCTGGGTTGTATAGACCGAGTGGCCACCTCAGACTAAGCAGGGTGTGGGCCTCAGCTAGCCTGGTCCCTCCCATGGTCATTGATTCTGACAGTAAACACGTTCTTGTTTCTCCCTTCAGCCAGCTCAGGGCAGCTGCAGCTCAGAACTACCCACAGCTGTGAGGCTGGGTAGGCAGGGCCTGCAAGGTTCTCGAGCAGCTGCACTGGCTGGCAGGCACCCCGGCCCCATGAGCTGTTGTGTCCCCTCCCCATCCCATGCTGCCTTGGAGCTTAGGGGCTGGGGGCTAGGGGGCTGGGTTGGTCCAGGCCAGGACCCCGCCCAGAGTCCCCATGCTCCAGTAGGCTCCCACTTGGGGCGGCCTTCTCCGTCCAGTATCCCCTGTGAACTAGCACAAAGGCCTGTTGATCTGCCTGCACAGTGACCGCTGCAGACCAGGTAGGTGCTGTCCTGTGGGGCAGACACTCACTCTCAGCTTGGCTGAGGCCAGGCCTCTACTGGTCCCCGAGTGGAGTCCTTGAAGCTCTAAGCAGGTCTTGTCTATGACCATCCTAGTCCTAGAAGCCCCAGGTCAGGGGCAGCAGAGCTGGCCGGGCTCCTGCCGGGTCTGCTGCTCCCCTTAGGCCAGAGCCTCTGGCCACAACCTGCAGACCAGCAGGGCTTTGTGAGATCTCTGGGCCTCCGGGTCTTCTGGAGCCGGCTGCAGAGGGTGTGCAGCCTTCCCTGGGAAAGTGATTGCTGGGCCATCAGATTCTCAGCCTAAGTGGTTTAGTGCACTTCATGAAAACCAAATCTCACCTAAAAGGATAGACCGGAAGACTACGATGCAAAAACTAGTTCTTCTTTCATGGAAAGGAATAGTGACCTAATACTTAGAGGAAACATCTGAAGCAATTGAAATGGTTAAAATAACCCCAGAGCATGTGACTCTCTCCGGAAGCCAGAGCGGGACCATATCATGATGGCCCTGACCACAGCCCTGGCCCTGACTGAGCGCTGAGCATGGCCTGACTGTGTATTAATTCTGACACTGTGCAAAATGGGTGAGCTGAGCCTTCCTCTGAAGGGAAGATGTCAAAGAGAACATCTTTTCCTGTCCTTCCTTCTGCCTCACTTCCTACACATAGCAACGGCAGCAGACACCACCAAGATGCCCAAGGAGATCTGCTTCTCCAGGATCTGAGGACATCCAAAGTGTTCAGTTTTCAAGTGAAAAGGCACTTGTCACTCAAAGAACCAGGAAGATACTAAACTGAGCGAGAGACAAAACAGTCAGTAGGTGGCAACGCTAGGAAAACTGCCCAGTGACTGCACAGATGCCCTACAGCAGCTGCTTCAGAAATGATTTGCTGAGGAGCTGCAACCCGACAACCAAGAAACAAAGCAATGTGAAGAAACACCTAATGAGAGTCTAGAACCAAAAAATACAGTAACTGAGGCAAACCACGAGGGGGAGGCTCGGCATCGGGCAGGAGAGGACATAGGGAGGACTCGGTGACCTTGAAAGCAGGAAACGGCAGTTGCCTCACTCAGAGCCCAGGAGCCATGGGCTGTGTCATCAGGGTCCCTCAAAGACGAGAGCTCTTGGGTCACCGGCACTTGGAGAAGGAGTGACTGACAAGAAACCAAGTACACAATCAGTGAACTAGATGAAGTTCATTCACACCAAAACACACCGAGGACAGCAAGGCGGTTGTGGAATCAGCCGATGACACCGCCTGGCCTCGGCAGGCAGTCATTGACACCCGGGAGCCCACTGGCCTGTGCACAACCTCTTCTAGACGCCATCCAGACCCCCCTCAGCAAAAACGGGAAATCGAGGCACTCTCACATGAAGAAAAGGTGGAGATTCTGTTACCAAAATGGCCTCCCTAAAACAGCAGCTAGAGCAGGTGCTCCCGAGAGGAAGCAGACAGTGGACAAGGCAACCTCTGGGCCCTGAGGGAAGAAGCCAGACCGGGGGGGGGGGGGGGGTCAGAGGTGCTGCTCCTCCCATCCTCATCATGCCTGGTAGCTAGGCGAGGGTGCGACACAGCCTCTGGAGGACATGGTTAGGATAGTTCCGCTGTGGACGGCAGGGGGCAGGTGGACATAGGGAGGAAGATCTGTACTTGAACTGGCCTAGGGCACCAGCAATCTATAAGGTAAGGTGTATAGAATGCACCAAGAGCAGCTGCCGAAAAACCCAAACCGTATGAAGAGATACACTTAAAGGTACTATGAGCAAGTCGAAAAAGATTCTCAAAAGTATTTATGTAACTCATAAGGAAACGGGGGAGGGGGTCCTGAGACCTTAAAACGCACAGTAGCCAAATGCAGTGGTGTACATCTAGTCACAACCACTCAGGACACTGAAGGCCCAGAAGTTAAAGACATCAGAAACATCAGAGGAGTCTTCTGTCTCTTGCAAAAACAAAAAAGGAAAGAGAAAATAAAAGCAATGAAGGGAAGGAAGAAGAAAGGATAGAAACAAAAAAAAAGATAGATGAACATAGTTACATTCAATACAAACTGTCTAATTAGCAATTAAAAATAAGGATTGGCAGAGTTGTTTAAAAATCAGCCAGGTAGAGTGGCACATGCCTGTATCCTACCATTTGGGAGGCTGAGGCAAGAGGATCCCCATGAGTTTAAGGCCAGCTTGAGCTGTATAGCGAGACCCTGTCTCAGAAAAAAAAAAAAAATCAAGACCCAACTATGTGATGTGCATAAGAAATTCACTCCCAACCTGACAGCACGGGCAAGCTGAGGACAAAGGATAGGAAAAGATGTGTCTCGTATATATTAATGCAAAGCAGGAGTGATTGGTTTGTGTCAGATGGGCTCCAGAGGCAAAGACAGGGAGCATGTAAAGATGGGAAGGTCAACCCACCAAGGAGACAGCAACCCCCAGAGCGAGTGTACCAAGTACAGGAGAAAACTACACAGGGCTGGAAGGGTCGACAGAAGTATCCAGAGTCCCCACTGCACTCCCGAGCACACTTCCTGCAACAGCTGGCCAAACAGCTGGGTGACACCAGCAAGCCAGGGACCTGACCAACAGGACAGAATATGCCACCGCTGAACCGCATGGCAGCACATGTGGGAGGAAGCTAAAGCAGCGAAGAGAAGTGCCAAAGGCCTCTGTTAGGAAGGAAGCTGACCTCAAACCTGTGGCCTGAGCGCAGGATTCCACCAAGAATTAAAAGAAGAAACGTCACTCTCTACTGCTCAGAAGCTGGCAAGACAGGACCACAAGTGCCCAGTGCTGTCGAAGATGCCCAGGGGCCAGGCACGCAACTTGCGGGAAGCACAGCTGCTGTGTAGAGCAACCTGTCAGAGCCTGGAGCAGACACTCTGCAGCCACCATACACCCCAGGGATGTCATCTGCGGACACTCAGCCCTGAGAAATAGGTTTGTGCAAAACCTGCCTGCAAATGTTCAGAGCCTCAAACTGGAAAGAGCTCAGACACCTTTCCCAGGCGAGTGACCTCGCCTTGGGATACATTGGCACTAGAGGACAAGGCATCCATGAACTGGAAGGGAGCTTGCCAGGGTGAGGGGCTGGCTGGTGACAGGTCCTGGCTGGGATCTTACACTAGTTCTTACGCATAGAGTCGGATTCAAACGGTGCTTGAGGACTTCCTGTGTTCCTCAGGCCCTGGAACCTTCTAGGCCAGTGTCGTGGCCCTCCCGGCCACCTCCCCCAACCTGTCGTTCACACAAGAAGCCTATGACATCTCCTTCTGCCCCAGCCATGGTTGTCATTGAAGGGTGTTTATCCCCCTGGGGGAGCAGCCACTCTGCCCCTGCAGAAGATAAAGCAAGACAGGGGACCCACAAAAGGTGGCACAGTCCATAACAGGGGCCTTCCGAGGGGCTGCACGTTTGCTGTGACTCTGCCTAGCGTCACTCTGCTCCGGCCCTCCCACTGTGTTGACTCCCACCTGTTCACATAGCCCCGGACCAGGTGTCGGGAGAGCCTGTGAGCCGCCAGGTGCTGGTCTTGAGGCCACTGCAGAGAGCCTGCCTTGGCCAGACCACCCTCCTCCCTGCAGACCCTCTTGCCCAGATTCTGACTCATATACATGGTGGGACTGTCACCTCGCTTGGACAGCAACTTGCAGACTCAGTCACCGCCTCCCCTTCCTATCCCACTGAGGACCTGGCACTGCCACCCTCCCACACCAAGGCAGGCAAAGTAGAGTGGCACCCAGGGTTCCCTCAGAACTCCACACAGCATGTGCCACCCTTGGAGCCACATGCCTGTTTCATATCTAAACCTGACAACGTTTCGTATCTAAACCTGGTCAGGGTCTGACCGAGTTGAGTTGAGAGGTGAGATCTGGGGCTTCTGTCAGCTCCATCCATGGTGGCAAGAACTCAGGGTCCTGGCCTAGGGTCCCTTTGAAATGCGCTCACCTTGAGTGAGGACCTGGGGGCCCTGGAGCATTTGTGTCTCAGTGCAGAGAGGGCAGGAAACCCACATCACAGGCTGACATGCTGCCCCCTACAGGTGGGTCCGTGGAGAGCACTGGAGGTACCAGTTCAGCCGCCCGGGAGGCAAGCACGCCTCAGAAGGCAAGTGGTGGGCGCGCAAAAGGATCGGCCCCTACTTTCCCCCACTGCGCTTGGAGGACCTGAGATACTACTTCCAGGAGCGAGGATGGGCCCTGGCTGATCCTGTGTAGCCTTCCTCCCTCCAATAAAGGTCAGAGCCAGCGCTCTGTTCTGCATGGAGTCCCACTGTGGCATCACCACCCAGAAGAAAGTATCCCCTTCACCTCTGTCTTCCCAGCCCCTTTCCTATGGAGGAGTCCCTGGGAACTGGACTTCCTGGGAGCTCTGGGCCTCTCTCACCTTTGAGGACCACTGTGCTTCTATGGCCCCCGCGTCTGGGGGACAAGTCACACCTCACTGAGCAGATTCCCTCCTCAGCTAACGCTCCGGTGCAGCGTTGTTCTGGGGTGTCTTGAGGTCCTTGATATCCTCGGACAGTGCTGTTCGCCCTGTGCCTGTGTGGACAGCCTGGTTCCCATCTTGCGTCCAGTATGCTTGTCCCCACCGATGCCCCCTCACCCAGACATCATCATGGTCCCCACTGCAGCTCGCAGTCCGCTCATACTCCCGCTCCTCCTCAGGAGATCAGTGTGTGCGAGGCATGGACAGAAGCCCTCTGTCCTCTCCTGGTGCCCATGTCCCCTGGCCACAGAGGCCCTGGGGCCAGCAGCCCTTTGCCCAGGAGGAGTGTTTACTGCTGCACAGTCACTAAGTGGACAGGACTGCAGAAAGGGGGACTGCAGAGCTCCTGGTGGAATCTCCCCCCTTCTTGCCCTGCCTGGCAGGGGCAGCTGCCTACCCTTGCTTCCCAATGGTTGGCACCCATGTGGCTGGCCATACCACCAAGGGCCCATCGGGGACAAGGTGGCTCAGCTTCGGTGGGTACAAGTGTGGGTCTGTGCACACACACCCCTCCCGGCCCCCGGGGGATAGCTAGCCCAGGTGCAAACAGAGAGACGGTGTCCTAGCTCCCGGGGAACAGGGCGCCTGTGTCTGTCGGGGACAGACAGCCCTCAGAGCCATGAGCCCAGAGCCAGTACGTCTGCCCACGGCAGCCCCAGGAGCTGACTGGCAGCCTGGGGACCATCCTGGGCTTGGGCCCCACTGGCAGACTGGGTGGAGCCAGCCATGTGGGATGGGGGGCTTATCAGGGGCAGCAGTTGCTAGAATAATCAGGGACCCCACACCCAGGAGACACCAGCACTCCATGTCCCCTGCCAGGATCGCAGTGGGTCCAGGCTTCTTGCCGTGCTCAGCCTCACTGTGGGCTGTTCCCAAACCTTGGTCAGCCATGTGCCCCCCAGTCTCCAAAGGACTCTGGGGGGACTAAGGTCCAGTGGAGCTGAGAGCAGGGCTTCAGCCCGTGGGGCAGTTGAGGGGCTGGGAGCCATGGCCCCACCGCCCCAGCTGGAAGGAAAGGAGGGTCGGGAGTGAGCCAAAAAGCCACAGTGCAGGCAGTTCCTTCTCTCACGGGGCCGAAGGCCCCAGTCTGTGACAGCTAGAGGAAGCCAGGCACTGCTGTGCATGAAGGAGCTGTGACATTTTGTGCAGCCACCACGTCTGCGTGGTGTCCTCATCACCCCAGACGCTGCTCCCCCCGGACAGCACCACCTGCTCCTGTCTCTGTGGACACTATAAGTGGGGTGGCACATGTGGCCAAGGTCACATTAAGGTCACATCACTATAAGTGGGGTGGCCAAGGTCTGTCCACCTGGCCCTTGGCCCCTTACTCCTGTCAGCAGACCAACACTACCCACTCCGCCCGTATGTGTGTCCGCCTGCCTGTGAGAGCCGTGTGGGGCAGGAGGAGGACATCAGGAAGGTCACAGAGTGCACAGGGGTCGGGGGTCATGCTCAGTGTGGAGTTGAAGGTTCAGGGTCTGAACAGGATGGCAGCCATGGCAGGCAGGCAGGTGGCCCCATCAGAGAACAATCCTTCCTACTGCAGTCCCAGGAGTAGGTCCTGTTACTGCAAGGCAGATCCAGTGGCACAGGACCACTGGACAGAGACCCGTGGGCTCAGGTGGCCTCACCTTGCCTGGGGAGAACACTCACCCCTCGGGTAGCTCTGCAGGCCCACCTGCCAGGGCATCACCATGCCAGGAGGCATGCACGGCCCAGCAGAGGGATGAGGCGGACAAAGTACTCTGTCCCTTTTTGCCAAGTGTACAGGGTCATCTCCCCCGGAGACTGTTGCCCAGGGCAGTGACTCCATGGCATTAACAGAGGGTGAGGAACACAGCCAGAGCCAACCACGGCCACCTGTGACCACACCTGAGTACAAAAGCCCCACTCAGATGTGAAGTAGCACCCAAAGAATCCTAATCCAGCAGCTCTGGAGACTGAACGTGTACCACGTGTGACCAGCCACTCTGCTCCCAGGGACCTTCCCGAGAAGAATGAAAGATTTTTAAGATTTACGTTAATAGCCGGAAACCAGAAATGATCCATCGGTGAGACAGATGAGCCATACAGACCACAGTACGGATCATCAGACCTGCAGGAGCCTGCCCAGCTGAAGAGAGATTGGAAAGTGTGCTATGGGACCCATGAGAAGGGCTTGCCATGGGGCTCAGGGCTCCTGTCCGCACCTGAAGTGAGTCGACCATCGCGCTCTCGGAGCACAGCCGCAATGGCCCTGAGTCCCACGGGCCAAGTACTGGCCATGAGGGTTTCAGGCTAGCGCGTCATCACACAGAGGCAGCAAGCTGTGCACATGGCTAACGGGCACCTGTGTGGGGTTGGCACCACCATCCCTGATTAAAGTGAAGCCGAGGCCAGGGCTTGGCATGGTAAGAGAAATGCTGGCAGAAGTGTGAAGGGGCAGCAGTGCTACTGCCCAGGCCCAGAATACAGCAGCTCCCGGAGTATAGGGCAGAGCCACACGTGTCTCTCCAGAGTGAAGGGACAGTGAGCCACAGTGTGCCACCATGGTCAGAAACCAGTGCTGGCCATTAGCATATCCTGAGCTGAGACAGACAGAGCGGTCCTGTGGGGCCATAACCAGGCCACGGTTACGCGGCAGGGACAGACTCAGCCTCGTCTGTCCTGACCAGGGGCTGTGCCGATACTCATTTCGTGGGAACTGTCCAAGTTCACACTTCAGTTTTGTATACTTTTTCAGATTTGTTTCAGTTCATAATAAAAACGCATCGATGGGAAACTGCCTTTCTGCCATCCAGCATAAGTCTCGCTGTGTTTGTCCAAATAGCAATGATTTGAATGTTTTCCTTCTTCTCCACTCTGTGGTTTTCCTGGCCACCCAGCACCCCCCCCAGCTCTCTCCTCCCTTTGGAAATGTATTCAGTCCCGTGAGTGTGAAAAGGGGGAGTGGCTCTGGGACAAGTAAGTCCTCACAGGGCCCTGTCCGCCAGCCAGGCTGGGAGCCCCAGCTGCCTGTCAGTCTGTCCAGGCCATTCTGTGGTCATCAAGGTTTTCTTCACAGGGCCATGGCTTTCTGAAGTCAGAGTTGAGGCTGAGGAGGCCAGTGGCACAGTCTGGGCCCATCCAAGGTTAACAAATGAGGCAAAGGAGCCCGGTGCCTTTGAGCACGGTGGGCCCAGCATCTACCTGCCCAGGACCAAAGCCAGGAACATGGCCACCAAAGTCAACAGCACCAGGTGGACCCATACTGCCCTCCCTCCCCCTCACCCTCAGACACCCACTTGTCCTCAGGGAAGGTCGCCGAGACCCCCGTGTGCTGGCTCTGCCTGGCTGCACCTGGGCATGGGGCAGCAGTGCCAGCCCTGCAGCTGCAGGCCTTTCTGTGGTGGGCACATATTTGCATCTCAATGGGCCTGATTAATATTTAAGGAGCCAGCTGTCCGAGCCACATGGAGAAAGAGGGTGAAAACGCCTTGTTCCTTTTCGGGGTGGGCTTAGGGAGCCTGTCAAGTAGCTTCACTCCCACCAGGCTCTGGATGGAGAAAGGCGAAGCGCCCTTAGCAGTGTTCAGGCACTGTGTGTCCTACCCACGTCAACCCTGCATAGAGGCTGTGCAGCTGCAGGGCCAAGATGGCTCCCCGTCTGCCTACAGGACCCTCTCATTAACCTGTTAGTGGTGGGCAGCTCAGGTGAGAGGTTGGTACAAAGATGAGCTCCAGGAGACAGCCTACCCTGTGGTCACAACCTCTGGCCCTGTCCCCCTGGGAGAAGGCTCCTGGTGCCATCAGCTTGCATCCCTCCCAGTGATTATCAGATTCTGTCCCATCCCTGGGGTGTCTGTCAGTTCCACCTAAGGATTAGCTGGGTCCCAGAACAGTGCCACTAATTGGTTGCTTTTCTCTCACTGCTGAGACAAAATATTCAACACCCAAAGTTAAAAGGAAAATGGTTTATTTAAAAGCTCAGTCTGTAGAACTTTTAGTCCCTAGTTAGCTGGCTCTAAGGCAATGTAGCACATGGCAAATGGGGATCACAGAAGACAGCAAAAGCAACAAGAGACTTTAACAGCATCTTTCTGCCTGTTTTATCCATGCTGCTTGAGGCAGATGCCACCCACACCCTTAATCCTAGTGCCTTTGAGCCCAGAATTGCATCATGAATCACTTCTAGCATCACACACTCTAGATCCAGCTCCCTCTGAAAAAGTCCCACCTATGATCACATGAGGCTTTGGGGGAACATCTAGACACAAACCAAAACAGCCTCTGAAGTGGCCTAAATAGCGTTCCCCAAATTCACACCCACCCAAGGCCTCAGGCTGAGACCTTCTTTGGAAATCTGATCTTTGCAAATATAATTAATGATCACAGAATAAAACCACCCTGGGTTAGGGTGAGCCATAAATGTAATGGCAAGGGAACTTAGAAGAAAGGAGAGACACAGAACAGAGTGATTGGAGACGGAGGCAAGAAATGTCTGTGAGCCCAGGAGCTGAGACTCTAGAGGGAACAACTCCCTGCCTGCACCCTACTTTTGAACCTCAGGCTTGACACCTGCCTCTGTTGGAAACTCCCAGTATGTGGTCCCTTTTGTCGCCGCCCCCAGAGATTGACACACACAGCAGAGTGGGCGAATTCATATGTTTGGTGGGGAACGTCCTCTGAGCCCATGTGTGGAGCAGGGCCAGGAAATGGAAGAGGGTCTGTCAGCACCAACCAGGCACTGCCCAGAGTCTGCTGGCCTCTGCCAGGCTCCATTCTAGAGGAGAGAAGCAGGGAAGTGCTGAGGGGGTGACGCAGGCCCTTTCCCCTGAGAGGGGGACAGGATAGTGCTGCCCAGCAAGGCAAAGGGATGTTCCCAAGGACAGATTGCATTCCCTCAGGAGGGGAGGTGGGGTGGAGGGGTACCCGAAGCTAAGCACAGGTACAGGCTCACATGGCATGAGGTGTGTGTGTGTGTGTGTGTGTGTGTGTGTGTGTGTTGATTTCTATAATAGCATAGTCCTATAAACTGAACACAAATGTTCTGGAAACAAACATAAGGCATCTTGGCCTGAGCCTTCTGCGCGTGGCCATCTGTAGCACAGGGAGCAGCCACAACACTGGTGTAGCCTGAGCCAACACCAACGGAACGACCTGGCCACGGGTGTTTTCTCACCTTGAGCCCCAAGCATTGGGCTCTGCTCCATCCAAAAAGCCACCTGGCCCAACTTGTTACACATTAGGCCTCAGAAAGGACACAGGGATCTTTTCAAAGGTAAAGTCTCGGAATCCTACAGCCTCCGGAACCCAGGAGAAGAGACTTTTGGACTCCAGGGACCAGGGTGCTGTGTGTGAGGAGAACATGGTACCTCGAGGGCGTCTCAGCTTCCCCAGGCTCTGACCAATCCCTCAGGCTGTGCTATTCAGCGCCCTCCATGAGGCACCCCAGCATCCACTGCTCCCTTCTGGGGACACAACATGGCTGCAGGGATCCAGCAGGGCCCACTGAGACCCCAGTCCTGCACTGCACCAGGCTGATTTGTGCCTGTGTGACAGCCCATTTGTGTCCCCACACACCAGGCCAGCCCCGCCTAGGTCCCAGGCTCCCAGCTCACAGACAGAGCGAGGCTCTTTGATCTGAGTTCTCGGAGGGCTCCCGGGAGCAGTGGGAGCCTCACAGGCCTCAGGGCAGCTCCGGTGCTGACTCAGCACATGCCATGTCATGGCACAGGCCAGCAAGGGGGCAGCTCGAAAAGCTCTATGCCCTCTTGGGTCAAGTTTTTCCTACCACAGGGTCACAAAGGGCAGAACTAGCCCAGATCCCAGAACCTTCTTCTCCTCCACAAAAGGAAGATGTGGGGTCCCCAAGCTCTGTCCCCCAGAGGACCTCCTGAGAATAGGTCCTGAATGCAATTCATCTTCCCCAGGCGCAAGTTAGGGGGAAGGCAGCAAGGGCGTGAGGCAGCCTGGTGCACGGCTCCCAGGTATACGGAGGGCTGACTGCCCTTCCACATCGAGGCACCCAGCAAGGCAACAGTTAAATGTGCAGTGACAGGACGCCTCTCCCTCAGGCCTGTTGGGGACAGCTGGGCATCACCTGTCAGAGCCAGCACCACAGCTGCCTTGTGGCATGAGCCCAAAACACTGTCCCCGCCGCCTAGAACGAGGTCCTTGGAGCTCAGTCTGCTCCTCACATGCTGCTGGCTGAAGCCAGGGAGAGACCTGCAGAAGCACAGGCAACTCGTCAACCTGATGCTTATAGGGTCCCTCTGGACCAGGGTCCCCAGTACAAGCAGAGACAGCTCTAAGCTTAGATCCCTGAGCAAGGAAAGCTTACAATCCAGCCACATCCTGAGCTCAGACTTTTGGTCTCCAGAGTTACAGAGATTTAATTCCTGTTGTCTGGAGCTACCCAGGGTGTGGTTTGGTTACTATAGCCTGAGGGTCTCCCATCCACCATCCTGAGATGGTGGGTGTCATGGGGTGACTCTGTGGCCCTGGCTTCTTCCTGCTTCTGCTGTAACCTCAAGGCTCACAGCTGCCCTCTCTCCTGATTAACACTCAGCTCCAGTCTCTGGGTTATGTGGAACCCACCCGAGTCAGAAGCCAAATGCAGAAGGAATGGCACAGTTCCAAAAAAGCCCCAAGCAATCAAATCCCACCACAGATATAATGGGTACTGGATAGCCCTGTATGTGTTAAATAAATTGAACTTAAAGATACAAAAAATAGATGCCCAGGCCTC
>PVIR01026089.1:0-24245 GCA_004026965.1 Petromus typicus | reverse complement strand
TCAGCGTCCGGCCCCGCCGGAGGGCTGGCGACATTTGGCAGCCTCCGCTGAATCCCTAATGAAGTTATTTTTCACAATTGCCCTTTGCAAGGTCTCGGGCCTGGGCTCGGGGTGCTGCCAGAGCGGGCGGCCCGGGGAGAGCGGGCGGCGGCGGGTCTGGGCGGGACGACGGGCGCACGGCTCGGCCCCGCGCGGCTCCAGGTGCGCGGCCGGCCGGGACGCGCGGGCGAGTCGCGCTAAGTGATTTTCCTGCGCACTTTCCAGCGCCCACCTGGCAGAAACAAAAACGACGTGCAGGCAGCCGGGGCTGAGCGCTCGTCCGTCTTGGAGCGCAGGGTCACGGCCGCGCCCCGCCCGCCGCCCGCCTGGCCTGACGTCACGGAAAAGCCCGGCGCGGCCGCGGCCTCTATAAACCCGCGCGCGCAGCGAGCGCCCACAGCTCCGGACCGGCGCCTCCCGCCTCCCGCTTTCCGCTTGCCGTCTCCCGTCTCCCGTCTCCCGTCTCCCGTCTCCCGTCTCCCGTCTCCCGTCTCCCGTCTCCCCTTCCCTATCCCCGCGCAGAGGCCGTGGCGGGTCCAGCCGAGCCGAGTAAGGGGCGGCGCGAGGGGGCGTGCTCGGTCCGGCTCGCCCGCAGAACTTTCCGGGGCGGCGGGACCCGGGCTGCTGGGGAGAGGGGAGCGGGGCGGAGGGAGGCAGCGCACCGGTGAGCTCCGGGAGCCGCTCCGCCCGCCCGCGGCGCCCCGTGCTGTCCTTACTGCGCGCGGCCTCGGCCAGGGGCTGCGTCGCGCCCCGCAGACCCGCCGCTCCGGGGCCCGGGGCGGGGTGCCAGGTGCCGGGCGGGGTCTGCGCGCCCCGCTGTCGCGCGCGTCCGGGTGACTCAGGTGTGAGCGACCCCAGCAGTGTGAGAACGGAGCGTGGTGCTGCCGAAAGTTGAAGCAGTGGTTGAGTGCCGTTTTTTAGGAGTCTTTGGCTGGGTTTGCTTCCCGAAGCGGGAGCTCCGAGTTGAGTTTGGAGGAGTCTCAGCGCGGCCGTGGGGTGCGAGGAGTGAAGGCTTTCTCTGCACAGCTGATGGCACGAACGGGAGCATGTCGCTCGCTTTCCGCTGTGACGAGGCTAGGGTGGTGCTGTCACGCAGCCCTGGCACAGGGGCGCCGAGCTGCGCCCCCCCCCAGTTGACCCCATCCTCACAGTGGTCTCTTGGGCAGCCGAAGACTATCTGGACGACTTGACTAAACATGGAAGTTGTCTCAAGTCCTGTCCAGTCCACCAGGGGCAGTGATGTCATTGCCACGTGTTTCCCACGGAGTCGCAAAAGCACGGGGCCAGTGAGGGCCATGTTTAGACAAGAGCGCTAACCTGGCCGGCCGGCACAACGAGCTGACTTGTTGCTCTGAGCCATCTCTGGAGGCTGTGGGTTCCTGCCAGCGGCCTGCGTGCCAGCTCTGAGTGGGGAGTCCTAGGCTGTTCTGCGGATGGAGGAAGCTTACGGGCACTGGGCGATGTTAACGGTATTTTTCTGTGCAGATGAGAGCTTGCCAGATGAACAGGTTACTCCTACTGAGGGTGTGTGTGTGTGTCCAGGTGGAAGCTTGGCTTGTTGGGGTTTGGGGACTTTGATCGGGGCCTTGGTTTGATATCTCCGGTATGATAAATGAGAAGACAGGATGGACGTGTGTTGAGTCGTCCAAGCTCTCTTCATGTTTACTGATGCTGGTGTCTGGGTTGCTTTGCCCCCTAGGACCCGACGATGACTCTGAATAATGTCACCATGCGCCAGGGCACAGTGGGCATGCAGCCACAGCAGCAGCGCTGGAGCATCCCCGCCGATGGCAGGCACCTGATGGTCCAGAAAGAGCCTCATTCGTACAGCCATCACTACCGCCACTCGGGCCCGCCTGACGAGCCCTGCCGGCGGAGCTGGTCCTCCGACTCCACAGACTCCGTCATCTCCTCCGAGTCGGGGAACACCTACTACCGCGTGGTGCTCATTGGGGAGCAGGGGGTGGGCAAGTCCACCCTGGCCAACATCTTTGCAGGTGTCCACGACAGCATGGACAGCGACTGTGAAGTGCTGGGAGGTAGGTGGCCCAGCCCCAAGGGGCTTCTGTCCTTCTGTCCAATTTGTCCTTGGCAGTGCCAGCCAGGTGATGGGTCATTTGCCTGTGAGTTGGGAGCTCAGGTCTGGCTCCTCGCCCTGGGCAGGGTAGTGGGGCCCGCAGAAAGGTCCTGCTACAGGCCCCGGACAGGAGAATGCAAACACCTGTGGACAGGACCCGATCCTGCCCCTGAACGTGGGCTAACGGGAATTCCTGAGGTTTTCAGTTTGAAGGGTTTTGGGAAGACTGCTCAAAGGGACAGAGTCCGGGTCAGGGTCCCACTTCTAGCTTCTGTTGATTGACCTGGGTCCTGTTCCAGGAGCTCAGAGTCAACAGCCTTTTCCCACAACTGGTCTCCAAAGTGGACCAATTTGAAAAACCTGGGAGGAGAGCTTATCAGTTTATTTCCTTCAATATTAGATGCTTAGTTCAATATCTATATGTGAAGTAATACAGTAATTTTAAAAAATTTGAACTATAACCAATGGTCAGGATGCAGAATGCTTTTGTAAGCGTTACAGTTTTTAAAGATAATTTTCCCTGTACAGTTTCATGTCACTTATTTATTGAAGGCTTTCCTGTTTTTGAAGCTGTTTTGAGGTGACATTATCCCATGCTGTATCCCTCAACACCAGGGGAGGTACAGCTTTATATCTGTGACTGACGTGAGGGCCCTTGTAGCCCACAGGTCCGTACAGCGGTGTTCAGCCGCAGCTTGTGTCCCAGCTCACGTGAGCCGGGCAGCCAGGGCCCCACTCCCAGGCGTGAAGTGGAGGAGCGCCGGCCTGCGCTCCCTGAGGCACGTGGCTGGTCTGTGCTTCTGGAGGCAGCACGCCGCTGAATCACAGACGCCCGGAGTGGGAAGATGAGTTGGCGGTGACTCACTTGTCCCCACTTGTCTCTCACTACAAGGGCCCGTCTCACCTGAAGGTTCTGTTCTGCCTGTCTCTATCACTGCTTCATGGAGTAGGCCAGGAGCTGAGTCACAGATGATAACTCACTGATGTTACGTCGATTTCTCCCCTCACTGCTGGAGTCACGGGAACTAGCTAGGCTGGAGTTTAGGCAGAAATGGGACCAGTGTGTGACAGCTGAGTCTCTTTCTTTGTGAAGGCTGGTGCGTGGCTGTGGCTAACATTTGGAAGGGATGCTGTAATGGATATGACAGTGGGGACGCTTTAGCAGGTGTCTTGTATCTGCTGTTGTTTACTTTGATTCTCACAGAAGTTGAGTACGCATAAATGAATAGAGTTGAGGATAGACCAAGTGACTGCCCTACAATCACTCCTTGAGGAGCTGGCTTTAGAATGTGGGGTTCTATGACCTAAGTTCAGTGCTTTTCTTATTTATGAGACACCTGCTATGTGCTATATCTCCCACATATATTTTTGGTAATGTTAGAGTGGAGCCAATATTTTATGAGAAGTGAGGGCTTACCCCATTCACAAACCTTCCCAGGGGGAAAAACCTATATGTAGTATGACCAGGACCCAAACCTAGCTGTGGTTGTTCCCAAGTCCCCCGCAGTGGATTTAAGTTCCGAGTGCTGTTAGGTAACCAAGGCACACCATGGCCTCATGGTAAGGAGCTCTGTGTTGATAGCTATGACCCAAAGCAGGGTGAAATTAAGAAATACCTTAAGAAGTAATACGATGTATCTTAGTGAGTCTGGTCCTTGTCCTGTTTTCCAGGCCTATGCATTGAGCTACATCTCAGCCCTTTTGATATTTTATCTTGAGACAGGATCTCACTATGTTCCAAGGCTCAGACTAGTCTTGTGATGCGGTGTCCTCCTGCTGAAGCCTCCAGAGAGCTGGGATTACAAGAGTGTGCCACTGTGCCCGGCCTTTTGTTTATTTTTAAGAGGCCAAAAGCATAGTCAGAGGATGATACACTTCCAGAAATGTTTGGGTACGAGAATGGGGTGACGTGTGTCCAGAAGGTGGTGGCCCCAGAGGCTTCGAGAACTAGGACCAGTTCACATGTGGAGTTGGAAAGGCAGATGCAGCACCTGTTTGTGAAAGCTCTCTGCTGAGACCCAGGGAGAGGAGAGGGGAAGGATCTGAACCTGAGTGCCCTACCCTGGGTGTCTGACAATGAGACACAGCTCAGGAGACCACCTGGGTCCTAACTTACACCATCGAGCATCGCAGCCCGTGTGTGTAGACAGTTTGGAATCGGGAGTTGGGTTTGTGTTTCCCAAGAGGAAGGTGTTCCAATTCACAGCCCTGCATTGTCTTTTCTTTATTTTTTTTTTCAGCATTAACTATAAGAAAAAAATCTCCACAATATTTTCATCATTGTCTGTCCTAATAAAGATGGATGTTATTACAGTTAATATTGCAATAATCTTATGATTTTCTGTGCACACTAAATGCCATTCATTCACCATTCATTCATCCATCCATTCCTGAGCAGTTTACTATCGAACTCGGTGAGGCATGTGGGGTGCAGCTAGGGGGCCGTGCTCTCGGGACTCACTGTGCGTGGTGGAGGTCAGACCGACGCTGGCTGTAGATCAAGTGAGCGCGTGATGAGTGTTTTAAAAGAGCCACAAGGAGAAAGTGCTGTGAAAAAATGGAATTCAGAGAAAAGAGTTGCCGGTGTAGAAATCAGAGAAGGCTTCATGGAAGAGGTGGTGTCTGAGCTGGACCATACAGACCAGCAAGAGTTTGGAGCCTTGAGCTAGGTGTGAAGGATCTGCACTCGCACAGGGAAGCACGGAAGGAGCACCACACTTGGAGTCTGCTGTGTGCACTGAGACCCGCTGGGCCAAGTCGTAGCTGGGTGCCCTTGGCCAAGCTTCCTCACTGGCATAGTTGGGAGGATCTTTATCGGCTGTTAGGATGCAAGGAGGAACATTGAGCACATATGTAGGACGGGCTGGTACTTGGGAACTGCGGAGTAAACACTGGTTACCGTCAATTGGGGAGGTGCCATTTCCTCTTCCCATGCTGGACTTCTCGTGGTGTAGCTCTTGGCCCCGTCCTGTCTCCATTCCTCTTACCTGCTGCTCCTACCTTCAGCCTTTCAGATGCTCAGAGGAAAGCTGAGCCGGGTGAGAGAGCAGTGTCTTGGAGCAGGCATCTCCCTGCGATGCCCTGGGCCCTAAAAACTGAACCAGGTGCAGGACGTGGGGGTGGAGGCTGCTGCAGCCTTGGAGTGTTCTGGCTCTGCAGCGTGAGACACTTGTGCAGGTCCCACCCAGCACAAGCCAGGTCTGAGCACAAGAGGCCTCTAAACACAGGGTGTGAAAGAGAAAGTCTAGGTAGGAAGACTATTCAGGGTAAATGCAGTAAGCATCGGCGCTATTGCAATAGGAGAGAGATTGGGCTCAGCTCCAGATAAATGAGAACAAGTGGTGATTTACAGCCAAGGAGCAGGTTGGGAGATCTGTGGATGGAAAATTACTAAGAAGGGACAGCAAGGTTAGGGGGACTTTTGCTAAACCAACAAGAGGATTCTTAATAAAAGCCAGGCCGAGGACTTAGAGAGCAAAGGTGGGAGATGAGGAATTTGAGCAGGTACTCCCGGTAGGAGTGGGGGATTCTCACAGAGCTGAGTGTGCAGGATTCTGGCAGGGTTCCCTGAGCCATGTGCAAGGGCAGACGTGGGAGCTCAAGGTGAAGGCTGAGTGCAGGAGACGCTTTGTCGGAGCCAGATGCACGGTTGACCAAGGGAGGGGTTTTTGTCATGGGTGTCAGAGGAGGTCAGACAGGCCAGGATGCTCTGGCCCAGGAAGAGGTCTGCTAACTGCAGCTCACCAGGGAGCCTGCTTGGCCCCTCCCAGTGCAGCACTCACGTGGGCACTGGGGCTTCTTCCCCGCGAGGACGCTCCCAGACCCTGGCTGCTGAGAAACATTGCAGGCTGAGGCCTGGCCGCTTTCTCTAACTGAGCCCATGTCGGAAAGCTCTCTGAGGTCTGGGTTCTTGATTTCCCTGCTCCCACCCGAGAAGCACTTGAAAAGACTAAAGTAGGAGCTGAGGACCACAGAGGGAGAGAAACCTTGAGCTTTGGTTACAAGCAGCTGGTTAGCGGGAGGCCGCCCGACAGCATGTATTGTGTGTTGGGAGAGTCCTCGGGGGCCACAGCCTGGGGTGACATATAAACCAGTGGCCTGCTTGGGAAGGAGGGAAAAACCAGGGTGCAGAGGAGACGTATCATTCTGGTCCCCGTGTCTCCAACACGGTGGCTTTCCCACAGACATAAGGCTGGATAGAATTACCCTCTCTGGAACCTTCCAGAAAGGCAAGGATCTTGTTTCTACTTTCACAACTGTCATCCTGAGCCCACTTCTCCTCCAGACTCTTCTTATCTCTGTAGTATAAAGGGGAAGAGGGGTTCACCTTGCCCCTTAGCTGCTGGAACCATGTGTTGCTATGTGGAGTGTGGGGCTCTTACCCCCACCCCGCCCCCATTTTTGGCCGAGGCAGAGGAAGTATTCTCTTGAGTCTCCTGGGTGCAGCGAGGGGTTTTAGTGGAAAGATGGAAATGCTGTGATAGCAAGGGGCAGTCAGCCCTGGCCGTGGCCTGGCATAGCTGTGTAAAATGCGAGGGGATAGGCCCTGCCTCCGGTCCCAGGTCCTGCCCTGGGCGCTGGGAGCCACCTTTTACAGCACAGATGTGAATCTCAGCTCTAACATTTGGGGAGCAGGAGAAGCAAATAATTAAGTTTTATATGTTGTTTATCAAGTGACAATAACAACAAAGAAACATAGGACAAGGGGTAAGGAATTGTCAGTGAGGGCGAGGTGTTGTAGTTTTGAATCGATGGTCAGGGGACACCTTCCCCAGAGAACACAGATCTGAGGGAAGAGATTTCAGGCAAAAGGACCGACAAGAAAAATGACCAGTCCTTAGGAAAGTCATTATGTTTAGACAGTGAAATTCAAAACAGGAAACCTCATGTGAAATGGAGTAGGACAGGGCTCAATCACACGGCTCGATGGGGATCCTGCTTGTAGAAAAGCCAGGACACCCTACGCTACCCCTGACAGATTTTCCCACGCGGCCTCTGCGTGGCCAGTGCCCTGCGCTCACCGCCTCACTACCACTCAGTCTGGGCTCACAGGCCGGAAGGACGGTTGCCGTTGCTGGGAGAGTCGAGGCGGCACTTCTGTGCTATTGATGAAGGAAAAGCCCTTTCAGTCCAGGGAGCTGTTAGCGTTTATTTTAAAGGAAGAAAAGTGCAGTCTGGACAAGGGTAGCCACAAGGTGTTTTTCTTGTACCACCCCAAGGAGGAAGAGAGTGGTCTGAGCTCAGAGCTCCAGTGAGTGTTTAGGAACGGCCCACGGAAAGGCACAGTGGATCTCTACGGAAGCTGCAGGAAATGGGGCTCACGGGAGGTGCTGTGCACAGTCTCATCTGCCAATGAGTCAAGGGCTCTGATGCGATTTGACCCTCATGAGTGGTTTTCTACATAAAGGCTCCAAGGATGATAAAAACAAATGCCTTTTAATTTAAGCGGTTTGAGAGATCTTAGTAAGGACTGTAGAGATACAAAATATGCTGATGAAGATAACAAGATTAGTCATTTATCTTTGCAAATATTTCTGTATTTGCATACCTAGTTGCATATTGAATTTTTTTTTTTCTAGCATAACTTTCTCTGTGACCTTCTTATGGCAACCTTTTTGTATATTCTCCTGACGCCAGTATCAATGTTGTTTCTTTCTAGAAGATACCTATGAACGCACCCTGGTTGTTGATGGGGAGAGTGCAACAATTATCCTCCTGGATATGTGGGAGAACAAGGTATGTAGAGCCTGTAGCTCTGGGTGCATGTTTTTTAGAGCTTGCATTTCAACAGGCAGTAGCGAGGGGGACCCTGCCCTACACATCCGCTACTGCGGATGAGATGGGCTCATTTCCTTGGTTAAAAGCATAGACTTCTGACAAACAAAACTGTTCTAAGGAGCAGGCCATTGGTACGTGAGCTCTGAATAGCAAGCAAGTCGCAGGGCTTTGCCCTTCGTTCTACTAAAAAACCGCAGAAAGTGTGTTTGTCTTAGGAAATGTTCAAGCAAGCACAAATAGTATATTCAACCATGTAGAATCATCCTATAGAAGCTGACATTCTCAACACTTGTCTCCAATGTTTGCTTTCTAAAGGTGTTGGATATCTGAGCACATATGCCAGCCCTTCTGTTGATTAAGAACCCTGCTCATCTCACAAAAGGATTCTCAATTTCATCCCTCAGGAAGGGCCACAGGAAGTGCTAGAAAGGCTGAAGAGGCACCTTTTGGGGTAGCTGAGATAGAAATGCTGTTTGGCTGAGTAGTTAGGTAATTTTTCAACTGAAGCTGTGGAGGAAATTGGAACGACGCAGGCCACAGTCTTTACTGCCCCAGACATGCTGCAGACATCCTGCACGCATTTGGGGCGTTGCAGGCCGCCCTTGTCCTCTGTCCACTTCATTTCACTGGCTCCCCTGCGCTCATAGAGACCTTTTCTCTGTGTAGGGGGAGAGTGAGTGGCTCCAGGAGCACTGCATGCAGGTCGGGGATGCCTACCTGATCGTCTACTCCATCACCGACCGGGCGAGCTTCGAGAAGGCGTCGGAGCTGCGGATCCAGCTCCGCAGGGCTCGGCAGGCAGAGGACATTCCCATAATTTTGGTTGGAAACAAAAGTGACCTGGTGCGGTGCCGGGAAGTATCTGTATCAGGTAAGATGGTTGGCACCACCTCGTGGAAACCACCCAGGAAGAGTGGCACTGGGCTCCACACGAGAGCCCTCCCTCCCTCTTTTTTTGAGGTTGGAACCTGAGCCTCATTAAAGCCTCTCATCTTGTGGCTCTGGACTGGAACTTCCCAATCTCCCTACTCTTTGTGCGGCCTTGCTTATCTGTTCTCTGTGAGATTCCTCTCTCCTCACTCCCAAGGGCTTCCCTAGAATTCTTTTGGAAAAGAGATCTCGCTCAGGGATTTATTAGCCACACCTGGGCTTTTCTTTGTCTTTTCATTATTCACGAAGATCTCAAGAGTTTAGGAAAGAAGTGTAGCATCTTTGTGTAAGGATGGGCACCTGTGATTTAGGGGAACGACGGGAAGCGCTTCATTGAGAAAAAATTCAATTCCAGCTACCACTGGTCCCTGGGAACCCTGGAAACCCTGTGCTCCCCAACCCGCCGTCCCCTGCCTCCTGAACTTCAGTTCAGGCATCAGTTACACGTGTCACTTAAACGTTTTCATACTAGCTCAAGGTTAATTCCTATTTGCTGAGCGGGCACCTGAGATCTTAGGGCCTATGGGATTTTATTGGCCTAATAGAGATGGTGTCCCTGGTACAATCATAAAAATAAAATGCAGCACTGGCAGGCCCTACTCGGGAGAAAAATAACCCCAGTCAAGACAGTGTGCTCATTGGGAATGTCTTACTGTCAGACATGATGGTCTACAGCAGTCACTTCTTGAATGCAAAATAATATTTGAAATGAAGACTTTCCCAGAAAAACTTGAATAATATGATGTAACTGTTTTTGTAAAATCCCATTTTTCTCAAAATATCTTTCCATAGTCTTCTTTTTCTTTAAAGAGAGAAAAACCAAGTAGTAGAATTCTAATTTCTTATTGAGGAAACTGAGTCAGGAGAAATAATATGGTTTGAGAATTAAGCAGGCATCGATTCACCATCATGTTATGGGCTGTATGGATTCTTTCAAGTTTTTAAAAGACTCCCTACCCCCATTTTCCTCCGTTGTTTTTTGTGGGGGTTTTCTTGTTTGTTTTTCTTTTAGAGACAGGGTCTTGCTTTTGTAGTTTAGGCTGGCCCTGAGCTCAGCCTTAAACTCAAAGCACAGCAATCCTCCTGCCTCTGCCCCCGAGTGCTGGGACTACAGGCGTGAGCCACCACGCCCGGCACTATGGTGTGTGGTTACTGGGGATCGGACCTGGGCCCTTGCATTTGCAAGGCAGGTGCTGGAATCACTGAGCTAAACACCCGGCTCTTCCTCATCTGTTTGAATGGGGGTTGTAATTTATTTTCCAAGAGTGATGAATATTCAAAATAGAGAACTGAGCCTAATTCTTGGCCCATAGTAAGTCTGTGATCAAGGAAAGTGAAGGGGTGGCTTTGCCGTCTCTTAGATGACATTGGACCCTCACACAAGGACGTTACGATGGGCCCGACCTCAAGTCCCTCTTTCCTGCTTCCTGGGGTCCCCCTGCAAGGCTTAGTGCCTGGGAAGGTGTGTGTCCTAGTGGGCTCCCCATCTGAGGTGGGTCTGACCGAGCAGTTTTCAACAGCAGTCCTGCCTGGCGCCCTCTGACTCTCTTCGGTCCTGTCCTCCCCAGAAGGGCGAGCGTGTGCCGTGGTGTTTGACTGCAAGTTCATCGAGACCTCGGCGGCCGTGCAGCACAACGTGAAGGAGCTGTTCGAGGGCATCGTGCGGCAGGTCCGCCTCCGGCGGGACAGCAAGGAGAAAAATGAGCGGCGGCTGGCCTACCAGAAACGGAGGGAGAGCATCCCCAGGAAAGCCAGGCGCTTCTGGGGCAAGATCGTGGCCAAAAACAACAAGAACATGGCCTTCAAGCTCAAGTCCAAATCCTGCCATGACCTCTCTGTGCTGTAGGCACCCAGCACCACCCGATGTCCTCTGGTGGATGTCATTGAAGGCCATTGGGACCAGTAATCTATATTAGATTGGATGTTGAAGTATGGTTAGACATAGCTTCCCCCGTGGTAGCCAAGAAGCGACGTGTTAGCCTCGCGGGCAACAAGGTGTGTGGGAAATGAAAGATGTGCGTACAGTCAGTATTTATTTATAGGAAACGCTGCTCTTGCTACTTGGACACCCCAGGCCCTTTTCCAGATGTACTCAGTGTTCACAAGAGTGTGCTGTCTCCTGTGCGTAGTAGGAAATTGGAGCTTGGAAAGAATGCCTAGAGGAGGAATTTTATCACTGAAGACGCAGTGCTCTCCTCTGTGAACTGAGGCCTCTGGGTCGTAAGGGATATAGGGAAGCGTCACAGGGCCTCTCAGAGGGAGAGCTCTGCTCCGTCTCCAGAGCTGGCCCTGGAGGACTCGCCTTACTGGGATCGCACTGTTACTGCTCCACGAAGCTGTGAAAGGAAATGTTGGGCCGTGCTGGAAACTGAAGCTTAGCTGATACTTTTTGTTCCACCTTCACAGGGACTTGTAGGATTGGGAATTACTATACATACCCCTTTAGGTCTAAAAACTATCTTTACTTAGATGTCTAACACTTTTTTATTTGGGGAATATTATTTGCATCAAATTCTACTTAGTCAAACCACTTTTTACGTTTTGTTATTTTTAAAATCATGAAGCCCATTGTAAAAATATTTTAAAAGTCTGAATTATTCATAATCTGAAGTGCAAAATGCCCAATTTTTAAGGTCTAAATTTTTATAAAACACATAACATAAAAAACTTTCAGTATTTTGAGTTGATCCGTGTATGTCGCAGCTCTGCTCTATTTATTATTTGCAAAATAACCATTTTAACATTTTGTAAAGCATATTTATGAACATATTTCTTAATAAGGAAAATGTCCATTTTATTACCATTTTCTATCTTTTTCAAAATATACAAGTTTTTATCTATATGTCTTATAATAAAAGAAATAAAATCTTTGAAAACAAAGGCAATTCTGTCTTCCTCCCCAAACAAGATGGTTATGATTATTTTTATATATAGCATTTAGAACAAGCATATTCCAAAGAGATAGATCTGTTATGTTATTCATTTTTTCATTAGTAGCAGGGTAGTCACGATCTGTTTTAAAGTGAATTCCTGACATTTCTCCTTTGGAGTCATGATTCACAGTAATGCAAATACTTCTGGCTCATTTAGTTGGGAAGTATTTGGGGTCATCTAAATGCTACACTGTAGTCAGAGCCAAGTTGACCTTTTACTCTGCTCTGGCAAATTCCTGCCTGGACAGATGGGCCTCGCTGTGTGCCCTGAAAGCTCAGGGTCTTAGCTAGGTTAAAGCTTTAGAGAAGTTAAAAAAGATTAGGGAGAGGGGAAAACGAGTGGTTTTCCACCTGGGACGTAGCTGGGCAGAGCTGTCCACATCATCCTCTCTCACGCTTGTGGGACATGAGGTCGGTCGCATGGCGTGTCTCTGAGGGCTGTGCGGGAGCAGGGGGCATCCTGCTGCCAGCTGTTGCTCTCCTTGCCCCTGTGGGCATCTCTGTCCCTTCTGTATCCCTGTCTCTCTCCCGGGTTTATGTATATCAGTAGTAATGACTGGAACTTCACACATTGTCTAAAGTGACACAATTTTAAAAGTGATTTTTGTTGTTGTTGTTTTGCCATTTCTTTTCCAAGTTGAGGGCAAAATCCCATCTCTGTCCACTTTGCATTTTGGATTGCTCAAGGAAATAGGAGTAAGGTTTGGGTTTAGACAGGCCCGGGCTGAAACTTGCCTTTGTCATTTAACACGGTTGCGTGTTTGAGGGAAAGATAAAATTTTTCTAGGCCTCAGTCTTTTCATCTGCAAAATGGTCTTGCTAATAACACCAACCTGATAAGGTTGTGAAATGAGCATCCCACTGTGCAGTGTAGAGCTCGAGAAGAGTTAGTTTTCATTATTCATCATCATGCATCTTTTCTTCTGCATAAACCAGAGCTAGTTTTGTATGTCTGCTTCCCCTCATCCAAATGGAAGCTCCTTCTCATGAGTGACCTCTTCCTTTTCACCCCTGCACTTTTCAGCTAGGCCCCTGCACTTCTGGAGACTTTCAGAACTGCGTCTTCTTGAATTTCCCGGACCCTCCCAGTGCCTGTAAGAGGGCAACAGAATCTCATTTCACAGCGAACTCCTGTGGGGTGAGAGCAGCTTAGTAGTGTTCAGATGTTAAGCTGGGCTCACCGCTCCCTGCGTGTTCTAGATTCCAAGGAATGTAGCCCTCAGGATTGTAGCCCTTGGCCTCCCATGTGTTGCCCACATGGTGCACACACACAGCACACACTGTGCATATGTACTTTACACACACACACACACACACACACACACACACACACACTGCAGACATATGTGCACCACTGTCTGTTCTCAGATCTGGCTTTCCTGGTTGTTGCTTCAGCCTCCATCACCCCCACCCTGCAGAGCCCAGGCCTCCAGGACGAAGGGCCTGCTTAGGATGTCACATCTGGGCCTTACCCTGTCCTTCATGGGGTGATGCAGATGTACTGCCTCTGAGAGGCCTCTGGGTCACAGGCTGCAGCCCTGGGCAGGACCACAAGGGAAGAATGTGCTCCGTCCCAGCCTCAGCTCCCCGTCTGTGACATTGGGACAGCAGCAATGCCTGTCTCCTGGGGTTGGGGGGAGGGTGGCGTGAGACCCGCCAATGCTCTGGCCCAGAGCCACTGCTACAGTGTCTGCACCTCACACCCTTGTGCTCCTGCCCACGTGTTGGGTGCTGGGATCTAATGGTGACCAAGACGTTGTCCTTGTCCTCAGAAACCTTGAGAGCAGTAGATTTGTCCTCCAAAGCCAAAGAAAGTGACAGGAAATATTATATTTGGAAAGGATGGATTAGTCTTCATGAAATCAAATTCAAACAAAGGGAAAAATTAAAATAATTAAATATGGGAAAGTAAATTGGGCTTTAAAAAGATTTTATTTTTTGGAGTTGGATGTGGTGTCACACTTCTATAATCCCAGCATTTGGGAAGCTGAGGCAGGAGGATCCCCTTGAACTCAAGGCCATCCTGAAAACATAGTGAGACCTTCTCTCAAAAAACCAAAAATAAAATATTCCAGTTTTGGGAAGTGGGAACTTAGGAGAAAGGTTGGTTTTTATGCCTTCTACATTTTTGCTTGCTGACGTATGCACTGATGCAGGTTGCTGTGGACTGCACATGAGGGGGAAAGGCAGCCTCGCCTTATCTTTACATGGCTCCAAGCGGTGGGAAGTGATGGGGAATAAAGATAGTTGCACCAGAGCCTGGAATTTGACACTGAAAACTGTGAGAGCCATGAGAGATGAGAAGCAGGGCCGGTGCAAGGGTGAGAGAAGCCCTCCTCCCCTGGCTGGTGCAGTCCTGGATGTCTTTTTGAGGAAGGGGCCCTAGACTGCTCAAAACTTTCCACAAGTAGAGGTGGAACAGAAGAAAGAGGGTGAGACTGAGCTCAATAAAGATCACACAGGAAAGACAGAGGCATGGACGTTAGATGGATGGGAGATGTTTGATTTGTGCAGGAGCTTTCTGGCTGGCGGTGACTGAATGCATGGTTAGGTGACACTTGGACTCCGAGGGCCCTCGTGTCTGAGTGTAGTCGGTTGAATATCGTTCCCTCCACGTTCAGGTCCACTTGAACCTCAAAATGTGACCTACCGGGGAAACAGGGCCTGTGATGTCCATTTGATGGTATCAGGAGACTCCTGGAGAGGGATTATGTCACCGGCCCTGGACTCATTCATGGGTTAATCCACGGGAGTCCCCAGAAGAACGTGCTGCGGAAACAGCCCAGCTGAGGCCGGTCACTGCGGTGCAGGCTTCCGGGGGCGTGTCTCTCGGGCCCTTTCCCGTGCTCTGCCTCCCACCACCATGAAGTGAGCAGATTTGCCCGGCCACGTTCTCCCGCCATGATGTGTCTGCCTGGAGCCTGACAAACATGGACTGAAATGTCTGATACCAAAGAAACCCTCCACCTTTCAGTCGTGGAGTTGGAGAGTTGTCTGCAGAGACCATGTGGACACTGGAGGGACGGAGTTACAAGCCCAGAGAGGTCTGTGAGCGCCAGGGCTGCAGTGTCAAGGAAACAGTCACCCTAAAGAAGACTTCACGGGGAGCAGTTCCTGCAGACACCCGAGCTTGGGTTTCAAGCCTCCAGAACCGAAAGGAGTTTGTTGTTTTAAGTCACCAAATTGATGTTAACCTCAGCAGCCCTAGAAAAGAAAGCACAGGGGGACACTGTCATGGTTTCTATCTGTATGTCCCCCCAATGCCTCGTTTGCTCACAGAGGGACTTTTGGGAGGTGACTGGATCAGTGGGCGTGATAGCAGTGGGTAAGTCCACGGATGAGCTCACAGCTGACTCGCTGTTAGGAGGCAGCACCTGGAGAAGGGCGGATCTCTCTGCTCACATCCCGGAGGTTCATCCTCCCTCCTCCTCCTCCCTGACTCTGTTTCCGGGCACCATGCTGAGCTGTGGCTTCTTCCACACTTCAGTGTCTCACTATCCTGCCTGGGGGCAGCTGACTACAGACCAAAACTACTAGAGACAAACTAGCGACAAACTGTGAGCTGGTTTGTAGTTACAGGGGGTCCTTGACTTACAAACGCGATTGGTTCCCCAGTCCTGGTTGACTTTCACGTTGGTTGGAAGTGAATACAGCTGAGAGATCTGGATGCTTTCCTGCACACATGCTATCGATGACGAGAGGCAGATGAATCTTCCACTAACCTAATTAACCCACATTGTATGTCAGGCCGATTATAAACCTCACCTCCTGTAAGTTGCAGGTGATGGCTATTTTGTCCCAGCAATAAGAAAAATAAGAGAGGTATTTTGAGAAAGTTAACTTAGCTTGGATAAGCCTCAATTCCTTCATTTGAAGAAGGAGAGTAGTGTCTGTCCTGTAGGAACCTTAGGAGGCCTAAATGTGAAGCACTTAGCTTGTTAGCTTATGGCATAAGAGGTGGAAAGCGAATAAAATGGAAGATAAGTGATGAGCAGTTGTAGGAGGTATTAGACTCCAGGCTGAGTCTGAACCTTGGTCCAGTGCTGGGTGTTTCCAAAAAGTGTGAGGGACTGAGATGGGGCTGCTTCAGGGCAGAGCTCAGGATGGCGGAGGCGGCTGGAACAGGAAGCAACAAGACCTGGGGCTGTGGGGAGAGCGATGAGGTCTGATGCATGAGTGAGGTGTTTCAGGCAGAGATAAAGAAGGTGGTTGTGGGGCCAGGTCACCCCACAATGTTCGTATGGTATGCTTGTTGGCCTTTGAGGTTGTTTGTGCCTGGACACTAAGGGTTTTTTGTGAGCAGTACTCACAAAGCGAGGAGGCCTAATGCCTACTGAGGCTAGCTCAGAGGGCAAAATGGCGGAGCATGTGAGGGAAAGGAGACTGGGCAGATGTGTGTTAGCCAAGGCCCTGATTACCAGGATGGAGGAAGGGGATGGGTTTGTATGTCAGGCCAAGGGTAACTGCCCACAAAATGGCCACTGGACAGCAAGAGACACTGACCCAGTGCTTCATTCCTAACCCCAGAGAGATGAGGAAATAAATATGGGCTCCTGTTTTTCTTGTCTCAAGGCCAGGGGAAAATGTATGCAAACTAAGGACTGGGGTTTACAGTATAAGCATCTACAGGTAATTCTGTGTGTGTGTGTGTGTGTGTGTGTGTGTGTGTGTGTGCGTGCGTGTGTGTGTGTGGTGTTTGTTGAACAGAGTAGAGGTAGAAAAAGGCTTCAAAGTTGTAGAAAAAGTAGAATGTGTCAGTTAGATGCATCATATCTACCAGACTCTCAGGTCACTCGACATTTCAATCTGTGTGTTCCAGAAATAGGGCTGCTGTCAGTGGTTGTAATTATTTCAGAATCCTCCAAAAGCGCCTGCCCTTTCTGATACCCAAGACAAGTCACTGTAACTTAGGTTTTCTGGGACTGTGGTCAAGTGAAACCAAAAGTGTCTTTGTATATTCTATCATACCAAAGTGTTTTAACCTCTTAATTTAAAATCGAGACACTATCCCCTTAACTGAGTAGTATTCTTGCTGCTCTCACCCATAGGCCCCAGGGCAGTTGTTTGGCTGGAGAAACACGGCTGCCTCATGGATGATTTGAAAGTTCTAGAGGGTCCTTTTTTCAAATGAACTGCAGTTTCACACACACATATACATACACATATGATGGTGATATCTTATGTTCAGAGAATACTGGGCTTGGAATGGAAAGCCCACATGAGCACATATATGTGTACACATGATACTGTATACATATATGTATATAGGTGGTGTACCTACATATATGTATCTGTAATACACAGATATACACATATGCATTTAAGCCATTCTGGCTTCCATCTAGAAACAATTGCAGTAGGCGTGGCAGCTGTTTTGAAATAAGCACGAAGAGTCTCTGTCCCCTGTGGATGTGTTGGTGGGGGCCCTGCTGGGGCGGGGAGCACCACGGCCTCCAAGACAGGACACGTGTGTGAACATGACAGTGGGCCTCCAATTACCAGGCCTGCAATGCAAGCAGCCAGCCAGCTCTTATTTGACTAAAAAACACAATCAGATCTACTTGAAAGTAGTAATTTCTTTTTCTGTAAACATCAGGCCAGGCAAAGCACTGAGGTAGGAATGGAAATCCTATTAAAAAATCTAAAGGAAATTGCTTCATGATTCATCTATTTGATTATAAGATGGAGCTGGTGGCCTGCCATAATGTGTTTCAATATTTGGAAACAGCTTGCGAGGAGCTTGGATTATTGGAGGAATGATTGGGCAAAAGGATTGTGAACTGGGGTGGAAAAATAAAAATAAGTAAAGGAAGGGCCTCCAGATGTCTTTTGGCCTAGAACTGCTGTGTGGTGAATGTACATCCCTGGGGGCGGACGGGCGGTGGGGGCAGCTCCACACCTTTGCACGGTGCTGTGTGCAGGGCACACTGTGGTCATCACAACCAGAGTGACAACATCCATGAGGGTGAGACAGCACAGTGTTTAGTCAGCTCTTGTCACATGCAGCACATGTGGACTTGCTGGCTCCGAAGGACGACTGCTGCTTGGGCCCACGAGGCCTTGGCCAGCAGGCTCCACACAGAAGTACTGAGGCTCTGAGGCTGGATGTGACTTGCTCTAGCGACTCATCACAGCTAGTCTAGGACTCGGGGCTCCGGGTCCAGATCATCGCTCATCTCACAAGGGCAGGTGGCTACGTCACGTGAGTCCACCCTCCGGCGGCAGAAACTGTGGTCCTCTGCCTGGGCCCATGCTTCTTACATGCCCGAAACTCACCTGACCCAGGCTTTAGGCTCTCCTGTCAGAGATGCTCTGATGCCAGAGAATGCTGGCCTTGGCATGAAGACCCTAGATGCCAGCAGGGCTCTGCCCATGATGCTGGGCTGTGCACTCCTCATATGACCCCCCAGGATGACAGATGGGGACGGTACAAGTGATTTGAAACTCGGCAAGTCATTATGGTGCTGTGCACACATGGAGGGGTCCGAGGCTTGCACCTCAACCGCCTCTGCAGTGTGAGAAAGAATCACAGATTTGTATCTGAGTGATCCAGGAAGAGACCTTGAGCTCCAGGTGTCCCCACCAGCTCATGCCCGGCTTGGCAGGGACAGACTCTAACTCACTCTGCTCCACATTGGACAAGCTGTGACCACTGTCCCTTGGGATTAAGGCTGGCTGAAAACAGCTATGGGGAGGAAGCCTGCTGGATCGCTCCCTGTGGCGAGGGCCGCAGGCTGTCCTCCGACTTCCTCTGTGGTACCTCCAGCATCTCCGTATCCTGGACTGTAACCTCATAGGTGCTGAAGAGGAGATCACATGACTGAGGAGGCAGAGGCCAGCGGCCACTCCCCATCCCGCCGGGTCTCAGCTGTGCATCTGGTCATAACTGTGGGTGGGCAGCGAGGCAGAGGCAGCCACAGTGAAGGCCCTGACTGGTGTCTTCAAGGAGACTGCAGGCTGTGCCACTGCAGAAGGGCGACTGGAAAGTGGGCCTCAGTTTTTCCAGCTCCTAGCTGGGTAACCAGGGCGAGTCACTTCGTCTCTTTAAAGCTCATTTTTTCCCCCAACTGAATGAAGATATTGAGCAAAGGTATGTAAAAAGTTATCTTCTTGAAGTCAGGTCTGGTGTTACATGCCTGTAAATCTCGGCATTAAAGAGACTGAGGCAGGAGGGTCTTGAGTTCCAGATCAACCTGGGCTACTGAGAGAGAGCCTGTCTGAAAAATAGTTACTTATCTTTTAGAGCTTCACTTGGGAACAGACTCCACAGGCAGAGGAGCTCTCCCTTAGCCCCTGGGAATGGGGTGAAATTTCTAAAATCTATCATCAAGTTGTGAGTTGGCAAAGTGACCGTACCCTGAATGTATAGAGTATATGGAGAATATCAAGAATCATTATTAGCCCCTCTCTCCAAGCCCAGGTTTGAGCAGTACTGTCAGTGGTGCTTCTTATGTCCAACTCTCCGAGCCTTCAGTGGGGTTCCCTTAAACCCTACTCGGGAGCACCTCACAGACACCTTTTTAAACATGGAATTGGGACAGAGACCTCGACGTCAGGACCTAGGGAGCAGAGGCCTTCCAGCCCCCGTTCTTGCAGGCCTCCCCCCTGCATCCTAGTCCGCTGAGGGAGACGCGGGCCTGTCCTTCACTCTGCGACAGGCCTCATATGCGTCTTCTCACCTGAGGGCCCAGCGCAACGGCCACCTGCCAGCCTTCCCCGAAGGGGGATCTCTGTGGCCTTCGCTGTCTGCTGTCAATGTGGATTCTGACAAAATGAGGGCTCCTGTGACAAACACGTCCAGGGAAAGTTAGGCTACAGGAAGATTATAGCACAAAAGTAAGGGAACAACGCTTATGTATATAGGGGGCGGGGGTGGTAGGGTGGGTAGGGGCGTGGGAAAAAATGAAAAATTAAGTTGTGTCATATACTGTTACAAATTCTCATTGCTGAGTGCAATCATGATGTGTATATGTAATGTACCAATAAAGATTTCAATTAAAAAGAGAAAGTTAGGCTGCAGGAAGTAGAAGAGGTTTTTTTTTTAAGTTGTTGGAAAACGTACCTAACATCAAATTTACCACTTTGAACAGATCTTTGGCAATAAATATATCAGTTGCTGTAGAGCCATTATCCCCATCTTTATACAGAGTTTTTCCATCATCTCAGACTACACCCTGTCCCCTTAACACATCCTGCTGCTCTCTCTCTCCAGACCCCCAGCAACCACCATGCTGCTGTCTGTCGCTATGAACGTGACGGCTGCAGGTTCCTCATGTAAGCGGAGCCGTGACCATTTGACCTTTTATGACTTCTGCTTTCACCTGGCGGAGCGTCCTCCAGGCTCATCCGCATCAGAGTACGGTCACAAGCCGCTCCTGTTTCCAGCTGAATAATATTCCACTGCATGTGCATGCAGCAAATCTTCTAGCTACTTGCTGGTAACGAACATTTGGACTGCATCTACCTTTTGATGTTACGTATAATGCTACTGTGAACATGGATGCAGACTATTTGTCAGACTTTTTTTTCCTGCTACTGGGGATTGTACGCAGACTGTCGCACCTTCCGGGCAGGCGCAGCACCACTGAACTACATCTCCAGCCCTGGCTATAGAAATATTTGAGTTTCTACTTTCAAGTCTTTTGGGGCCTATACCCAGAAATAGAATTTCTCAGTCATATACATCACCTTTAAATTTTCTAAGGAAATGCCATGTTGTTTTTTATGGTGACACCATTTTATATTCCTACCAGCAACTACAAGAATTCCAGTGTCTCTACTTCATATTTGCCTTTTGGTTTCAATTACCCAGCAGCCATTCACCCTGGGCACGAGTGCCACAGCGCTGTGTGTTTGCACGCTGGAATTTGAACCCAGGGCCTTGCACATGCCAGCAGTTTCTCTGTCTCAAAGGCACACCCTCTGCCCTTTAGGGATCTTTAGGGTTCACGAAGGTGCCCAGACTGACCTCCGACTTGTGATCTTCCTTCCGCAGCCTGTTGGGTAGCTGGGAAGACAGGCGTGTGCTACCGTGATGGGTGCCTAAGGCTTTGATTTGCAGCTCCTCAGTGATTGGGCGACTCTGCATCCTTCCTCACGTGTACTGGTCATTTATCTTCTTTGGAGAAATGTCTGCTTAAGTATTGGGCTCATTTAAAATTTTTGTTTACTTGTACTGGTTCTTTGTATGTTCGAAGAATTAATCCCTGATCAGATCCATGACATGCAAATATCTTCTCCTATTCTGTATGTTTCTCCTTTTCTGTGGACAGTGTGCTCTGATGGATAAAAGTTTTTAATTTTGCTTGTTGACTTGTATTTTTATTAGTGGATATTTTTATTCATAATGACAGCATTCCTTGTTGGGAGTCGGTACGTGTACATGACACATCTTCATTCTTTTTTCAACCCCCCCATCTCTTAGTCCTCTTCCCTTGTACAAAACCCCAGTCTCCCATTTCCTATTATCAGTCTCTTATTTTGCTCTTTGTTTATACTTTGGGTTTCCCACATAAGAGAAACCATGTCACATTTAAGCTTGTAGGTCTGATTTTACCTAGGGTGACTGCAACCACAAAGGAAAGCCAGATGCTGTTACCAAAGGAGAGAAAGCAGTTCAAACAGTAAATGTCCGCTCCTTTGGTCCACTGAGAGCTTACTGCCGTGGCTGACATCTGGACATCCCTCGAAGAAGCCTGGTGTGCTGGTGGGTGGATCTGGGGAGGGGACTGGGTCATGGGGCACGATGCTCACCAGTGGATGAGTCCACTGATGGGTACATTTACAGCTGATAGAGATGCTGGGAGGTGAAGCCTGGTGGGAGGAGGAAGGTCACTGTGGGTGTGGCCTGAGGGACCCCTTTCAGGATCCCTCTCTCTTCTCTCTCTCTCTCTCTCTGTCTCTCCTCCTCCCTTGATCTCTCTCTCTCTGCTTCCTGACTTCCATGCCTTGAGCTCCGTCCCCTCTGCTGTGTCTCTTTGGCTGGCTGCCCCCTTGGGAAACCGCCCCCTTTGGAGTCAGCCGACTGTGGATTGAAACCTGTCTAGACTGTGAGCCAAAAGACACCTGTCCTTTAAGCTGTGGGTGTCAGGTTTTGTGTTTTAGCCATGAGACAGTCACTAAGATGCATACTCAAAGTGGTGGGTATGGTTTTGTGGATTGCAAGTGAGGAAGAACAGCTTATGCACTATTTTCTACACTTATGGGGGGGGGGAAGCAGCCCATAGGCGCGTCTTTGGGATGCCTGAGTGTGAAAGGCATGACACACTTGCACAAATGCTGGGAGAGTCAGGTGGGTGGGTCTCCTGACTCCTCTGACGAGCACCGGCCTCTTTCGAAGTGGAAAGGTTGGTGTTCCAGCTCTGCCAATGGGCCCCATGCTTCCCCCAAGCTGCAGCTATATCACAGCCGACTAGTGAGGTTCAGAATGTATGTCCTCTAACGGGAAATTCACGGCCTCCGAGCTGTGGTTTGGAAGTCCCTGTCTCCACACCAGGAGGCTGGTGATTGTGGTGTGGTGGCTATCAGCCCAACCTTAGCCCAATACCTGGTTTGTTAAGCCTATGTAACATACTTTAATTTTCCTCTTGTGGCCTGGGGCTCAAAGCCAGCTTTTCCATATGCGGGGCAAAGGCATCACTGAGGAGCCCCAGCGCCAGCCCCCCGGGTCCCAAGTGTCTGACAGGGCCGAGGGGAGGGGCTGGGCAGGCCAAGCTTGTGAGGCGCAGCTCTGCCTCCCTTGCTCACACGGACTCTCCCCACATTGGGAACTGGTGTCTTTTTCTCTTGACCACACTTTGAGCTTCTCCAAATCTCAAGCGTCAGTATTTCTACCAGTTCGTAAATCCCGAGGTGTGGGAGAGAAATGAGCGACCATCCAAGACCTAACTTGCCTCAGCTGCTGCAGGTAAGGTGGGAATGACTTTTTATTTTTTAGGTGTAGTATAAAGGATTGAACCCAGAGCCTAACACACTGAGCTACATCCTCAGCCCCTTCTGTTTTTCGTTTTGAGATAGGCTCTCACTATGTCGCTATATTGTCCAGCCTGAGCTCGCAGCCCTCCTGCCTCAGCCTCCCTGATTGCTGGGGTTACAGGTGTGCACCTCCATGCTTGGTTGGATGACATTTTAACAATTAGTGCCCTTTGGCAGGGTCCTGTGAAGACAGAATGACAGAATTCACACTTGCTGGGAGCTCAGGGTGGGTGAGGCCTGCGTACCTGGGGGCAGGAAGCCGGGTCAGCTCTCCACAAACGTGCTGTAACCACGAGGCCCCTGAAAAGTGAAGTTGGCTGAGTGAATTAATTAATTCAATTAATTAATTGGTGGCACTTTAATCATACACTTGGCTGTAAATAGGGATGGACATTAAAGCCAGCACAGCCTTGGGAAGCCAGTTTCGAGGTCTCCGTGTGCTCTGCGTCCCAGGCTCTATCGCGCTCTGTGAACCGGCTCAGAGACATAGTGTGCCATGTCGCAGCGCTCATCCGCAGCCCTCGGCACATGTCTTGTCCTGAGGGCCCAGCCGCCCCCCTGAACCTGGAGAGGCAGCAGGGAGGGTTCTGGGCTCGGCTCGCCACAGTGGGCGGCTGTCGGGGGCGGGAGGAGAGAAGCGCAGAGGAGCCCAGGACGGTGCAGACCTGGGGCAGGGCCTGTCCCGGTCCCGGGACTTCGGGTCCATAGAAGGGCTGCCCAGGGCGGGAGCGCGGCGGTCCGTCTGAGAAGCGGGAAGTGAGCCTGCTGCGGGTGGAGGGTTACGCCAGCTTGTTCCTAGGTTCTTGGCCTGCAGAGCAAAGAAGTGGATGCCAGGCACAAAAAGGCAGCAAAGGAGTGCGCTTACTGAAGGTGGAAAAGAGGGAGAGTGAGAGGTAAAAAGGCCCTCAGGGCTCTCGGGGGCAGGGAAAGGGGCCCTCGCAGTTTTCACTCTATCACTGGGACCGTCATCCTGTCACTCGCTCCCTGCGGATGTCGCCCTGTGTAAACTGTCCTACAGGAAAATGAACTTGGATACCGGCCAAAAGTAAAGACAGGGTCAGGAACAGCGTGTTTTGATTGGCTGTGTCTATATGCAAATGAAGAATTGAAAGAGTGTCTTCTGATTGGTCCTGGGAACAGCACCAGATTCAAACAGAGGATCGAAAGTAGCACCTTTCTGATTGGTTCTGTGTGCAGGGAGGATGGCATCACCATATCTGGTGGTCTCCTTCCCTGCGACGTCCCCGCCCTGTCGTCTGATTTAGGAAAGCCAGTTAAGGTTGGGCCCTCACTGGCCTGTGCCTGGCTTCTCCCTGACCTGGGGCTCCCGCTCGGCTTCTGGTCGTCCTGGGCAGCAGCTTCCAGGGCGGGGAAACGGCTCACTTCATGGGTCCTGCCTGCAAGAGCTGACTGAGCCCAGATCTGTATCCTGGAGGACGCCTGCGGCTGCTGGCAGGGTGGACCCTGACCCGGAATCCTGTTGGTTTCACACGTTTAATCTAAGTGCCATCACT
>PVIR01026088.1:0-24112 GCA_004026965.1 Petromus typicus | reverse complement strand
ATCCACAATGGAGTTCAGCCAGTCTGTGATTCCTGAGAGAAAGCAGAATGTGAGGCTTTGACAGCAGCAAAGTACTTGACCAGAGCAGGGATCCACACTATGATATTGCAAAACTCAGGCATACTTCTGGCTGGAAAGAGGTTTGTTTCCATAGACAGAGGCTGTATGACCTGAGACTACCCAACTAAACTGCATTTAGATACTACGAGATTCACCAAAAAAAACTGCTAAAGTTTCTAAGCCCCAGAACTTTAAATCCACAATTTTTTAAATTAAAATATTTTAGCATATGATTTGGAGTGGCTATAAAATCTGAGTAACTCAATCAAGTAGACACTCATTTTTCTCTTTTTTTCAAAAGAGGGTCTTGTTTCTTGTAGTTCAGGCTGGCCCTGAGCTCAGCCTCAAACTCACAGCAATTCTCCTGCCTCTGCCTCCCAAGTGCTGGGATTACAAATGTGAGCCACCACATCTGGCACTGTGGTATGTGGTGCTGATTGCTGGTGGACGTGAGTCTCCATGCCCAGCATTGTTGTGCATGGTTACTAGGGATCAAACCTGGCCCTTGAACTTGCAAGGCAGGTGCCAGAACCACTGAGCAAAATCCCCGTCCCTAAACACTTATTTTTTATTTCCACTGAAGGCCACATAACAGACAACAGTAGACTCCTACCTCAGCACCTTAGTCAATTAAGTTCATATTTTTCAAAAACAGACTCAAATATATTTTCTGCAGATAAAAACACTTCCTTTGAAGTCAAAAATTTCTGATTTTATAATAACTATATGAGTTACTTATTCTGCATATTCTCACCCAAAAACAAAAGCAAATAAAACCAATACCTACATCAATTAGCACAGTTTAAGTCCCTTAACCAATTAACCTCACAGAGTAAAAACACAATAGATGCCATATACCATCCATAAACATAAATTTCAAAACACTAATAAAAAGAAACCTAGGTCAGATGTATTAAAATGAATTAGCTGCTGAGTAAAGTTTTAGGGTCTCTTCTGGAATTATTTAAATAAACAATAATATGTTCTATATTACCCACTTTTACAATAAACAATTAACACCAGGAGCCAGAAACTAGAACATCTGAGAGCTTCAAAGATGAAAGAAATATATTCATTGCCCTTAAAAACTTTACAACCACCTGGTCATTGAGCCCCAGGGCAAAAAAAAAAAAATGAACAAATATTAGTCAAGATCTCCTCTAGGCTCCTGAATCTATTCCACACCTAAACATGGCTCTTTTCCACATTTGTCAGTTCCCACAGAATAATTCATGAAATGGCTGCAAGACTAAAGAATCCAGTGGCAAGATACATGCTTTGTCACAGGGATACTGTCCTCACGACCCTCAGTGGGATTTATCAGAATACAGGGTGCTCCTCACTCTCCCAGAGCAGGGCAGCTTTTACTTCAGTGGGGCCTTTGGTCTCCTCAGTTTCATTATTCTTCATCCTTTGGCCACTAACCTCACTGCCCTGGTCTATCCCCCACATACACACTTAAGTCCATCTACCTTCTCATCCTTATTCAGAACTTCAGTACACTAAAGATCATATTCGATGACTTCATTGTATAACTTCTATAGGTTGCTGGACATGAAATCCCTGTAGCCATGATTATTCTTGATAGGAGATGAAACTAAATTAGGTTAAATTAATTAACTTAATTAGGTTTAATCTAAATTAGATTAAGTTTCAATCATCATAAAGTGTGCAAGGAACACCTTCATCCAATCTATATTATCTCAAAATTGATACCTAATTAATAGACATTTTTCAAATTCCAAGGGGCACAAATAATAAATTACTGATTAAAGGCTATTCAAAGAGATGCCCTATAAATCTGAGTATTTTCTTTTTTCATATGAAAGCTATCCCTTACTTTCCTGACATGCTCCTCTAGTTAGTAAGAGAAGGGTTTCTGGTATGCTAATCAACCCATCAATCACAAAGAGATGAATTTATCACAAGTCTCTCTTAAGGAATACATTTCATGGCAGAGAAGACCACCATGGCTTTGCTTTTAGCAATGTGGGTGAATCTCACTATAAAGTCTGCAGTCTGAGACCTGAACAGACACAGACAAGTAGTCACATAGTCTGTTAAAAGCCCACAAATCACTAATCACTGTTTTCATTATGATTCTTCAAGTCACCTTGAATAACTATGCTAAACTAATATGGATGTCCAGTTCCTACCATTTTGCATGCTGCTAACAAGGATGAAAGAACTACATCCAGAATTTGCATCTATAACGTACATCCGAGCATGTACACACGACATGAACACCTGTACTTTGGTGAACAACATCAGCCCAGTGTCCAACTGAATCATTGCCATCAGAAGCAGCCTCCTATAAGGCAAAGGAACAGTATCGTATTAGGAAACCTGATCCAGAAAAGCTAAAGGAAGAGTAAAGTCAGGAAAGTAAATAAGTAGTTAGTGGCATGAAGCTTCTTGCATGTAAATTAGGTCACAAAGTTAAACTTCTTTGAGGAATAATGAAAATTGTTTCACCTTACAAAATCACATTACAATAGAAGATATACTGTACTCATATGTAATCTTGTTGTTTTGTTTTGTTTTTGTTTTTGTTTTAAGACAGGGTCTTGCTTTGTACTTCAGACTGGCCCTGAACTCACTTTGTAGCTCAGGCAAGCCTAGAATTCAGCAATTCTCCTGCCTCTGCCTCGCAAGTGCTGGGATTACAGGCATGAGGCACCACAATGGACTACTCATTTGTAATCTTATTACAAAGTATCAATTAGGTTTCTACTCTCAGGATGATCTTCATGAAGAAGTTCATGACAATTTTTTTAAATTTTAAACTAAGCAGCTTTCAAAGCCACAAGGTACCTCTCTTCCTCTGATCATAGGGTTCCAAGAAGGCTAAAACTGCCAATCATTTCATTGGGAAAGACTTTCTCTAAAGCAGCACAGATGTTTTAATATACATATGCTTTAAAATACTAATAATCACTCAAGCAAAACCAACTCCTCTGTAGTCATAGTCTTACAACACCAGCATCTGGAATATTCCATTCAGCAAGTCAGTGGTCACATGCCTCAGGGCTCTTTCAGGTCATTCACTACTAACAGAAGCAAAGTCAAAATGAAAGACACATTCAGCCTGCCCTCATAACCAAGATAAAATATCCAGTTTGGCAGGTATTGAGAGACTGCTGCATCCTTGCCTGCCTCAGCCCTGCGACTCGGGCCACTGCTCAAGGCTTCAGGTGTCCATGGCTCCCTGCTGTAGACTTTTCTTCACGTGAGCCTAGAACGCGCCAAATTCAGTCCATCAGCTCACCTTTAACCCCACTCCTGCACTCCTGTTTCAGTCAAAAGCCTATCTCCCCAGTCCTCTGTCCCCCCTTTCATATTTGTATTTCTATAATGCTCCTCCTCTTTTCTCACTATCTCTCCCAATTTGAAGGACTCTGTGTTTCTGACCTGGACTATTTAAAACTTTCTAAATTGTTTACCCTTTTCTAGTCTCAGCATTGTCACCTATTGTATGTACTCCAGCCTGTTGAATCTCTCTGTGGCACTTTCTTGTCATGTGACAACCTTCTTCAGTTTTTCAATAGCTCTAATCACTCATACAGAATGAAGCCCACACTCTAAGAGTCAAGACCCTCATATTCTAGTCTTGATTCAATATCTTCCCAGTATTTTCTTTTGCTGGCTTCCAGGTGCCCTTCTTTCTAGCTTCACACCTGATTATCTGTCTACTCATCACTATTTAGTTAATGTATATTGTTACTTCTTCCCGGAATGGTTTTCCGGTCTTCCTATTCTAGTCATAATGCCCTTCTACTGTAATCCAAAAGTCAGTTCATCCACAATAATCCTCTGTTGGTAGAGAAAACATTGCCTCTCTTCTCTGAGTCTCATACCATCTATAGCTTGTCACAGAACACTTAGAAACTCTTTCTTATATTGTAATTGCTTATATTCATAATTTATCCATTATCCTGGAATATAAACTCTAAGGAATAAAGAAACATATCTAGATTCTATTTTCCAAGTCCCATACATAATCAGTATGAATATTTTGATAAAACAAGTAAACAACTAAAATGTGAGATATATAAAGGGTTATGTTGTTGAAGGTGTCCCAACAATGCTTAGATAAACAAGGATAAGATGTCCTTTGTTTCAGCAGCTACATGGTATAAGAGAAAAGAAACAAATTGGAATCACTAGTAGATGTGACAAACATCATGCACAGAAACCTTGGGAAAATGATTTAACCTCAGTTGGTCTCAGATTTTCCAGAATTGTGATGAGGGTTTTAGAAAAACTCTAAATGCAGAGTAAATATTCACTAGATGTTACCTGTGATTGGTGATAAGGGCTTATTGGCTGATCATTTCTTCTTTGTTGCTTAAGTGAGACCAACTGAACACAGGCTTGAGTAGAAGTGGGAGGTCTCAGGTTTCTGGAGTAAGAAGGACCAGAAATAAGCCAGGAACTTTGCAGCTGTAGATAAATGATCTGTGAGCAGACTGGACTATACTAGCCCCAGCACACAACAGGTCTTTCTATTAGCATCTCCCAAATGAAGAAAGATAACTTATTGATGATGCTCCTTACAAACCCATTTTACATTTATTCTTAATTTCAAAATGTGAAAAAATAGCCTATCACATGCTGTTGATATATCTGGAACATACTGATGACTAATAATGTTGCACTCCACCTGGTACATAAGAGACTATTAGAACCTTTTCAAATCCTGTCATTTTTCAACTTTTTTTTTTTTGAGATAGGGTCTCTCTTTGTAGTTCAGCATCCTCCTGCCTCTGCCTCCCAAGTGCTAGGATTACAGGTGTGAGCCACCATGCCTGACCCTGTGGTATGTGGTCCTGATTGCCGGTGGGTTTAAGTCTCCACGCCCATTACTGTTGTATGTGGTTTCCATGGATTAAACCTGGGCCCTTGAGCTTGCAAAATAGCTGCTGGAACCACTGAGCTAAATCCCTGGCCCCATTTTTCAACTTTTTTGGTGGAAAATCTTTAATGGTTTCTTTTCCTATTGGTTTCAGGTTTCAAAACTCAAGTGCCTCCTAATCCTTCAAAAGTGAATAGTTTCACCTGCAGATTATCAAGTAGAGTAGTTCCTAATACAGTCTCTTCTTTTTTGTAAATGGAGTCTTAATACATAAAACAGACAGAAACCTAGAGCTGCAATAAGGGAAGCTATGGAGGATGATGGGGAAGGAATGTAAACAGACCATAGGAGAGACTTACTTAGGCCTTCTCCAAATGCACGAAGGATCTCAAAGAGGTCTCCACGGGTCTTATCAAGCATGACTTATCTAGGACAGACATTAGAACTTCCAGAGGCCAGAGGAAAATGAAGTCTTCCTCCCTTCTACAAAAACCGAACAGGTAACAGACTTATTCAAAAACTCAAAGGGGGAAAGAGTGGAAGATGAGAACCTACGCCTCCAGACAGCAGTGTGCTTGTCACCGTTTCAAGCTGGAACCCAGTTGTGCTGGAGCCGACATTCATCACACATGAGAGACACTGTCATTGTCTTCATGATACCAGGTCGTGTGAGCCCCTGGACACACACATGCACAAACTCTGCTCGAGTGTCATTATGTCTGTCCTCTACATCCCACACCCTCCATTCTGGCTGTCTTCCTTACCCTTTTGCAGCACCCCTGTGGTGGCAGGAACGAAGAGGCATGGATGATTTGGGGGAGAACTGAGATTCCAGTGTCAGCCTTTTGTGGTCTCCAAATCACCACCCCATTAGAGGTACATTTTTCCAATGCAATTTCCTTCAACTCCCATTTTCTAGGACATAGTAGGAAACTCAGCATCCTTCCCAGGGACACTAAGCTACCCCAGGCTTCCAGCTCCTATTTATGAGGGTTTTGACATCCCCCCTGTGGACCTCAGCAAAGAAGAGAGGAAGAAAGTAAAGAAAAGATGTGATGCACAACCACACAGGAAAAATGTACATGTGATCAGTACACTACATTATTAAGAGCTTTTCATTTATTTCTTCATCTCGGGAAATTCGATTCCTTTTTGTCTCACGAGGACCTGTTTTTCATGGTCCTGGGAGCCTCTTTTTTCTTCTTTTGACTTTCTCTTCAATCCTCCTTTCTTAGCCCCTGGAAGAGTCCCACTCTTCTTCATTCCTGTACAACATAAGTACTCAATCTCTTCTTGCTACTTGTTCACATGACCTGTATCCTAAGTGGTTTTCAAAATTTTTTACTGAAACTTACCCAGAAAAAATATTTGGCATTATGGATATTTATGTACACATAAACACAATATATTTCAAAATACATAGTACATATTTATATATAATATTTGGTATACATGTGATACACAGAATTATAGGTTATACAGTCATATGTGTGTACATAAAATAAGTGATATATATTTCATATATATATATATAAAATAATAGTGATCTCTTGTGCTATGGGTTTTGATTTTTTCTACTTTATTCTTCTCTACTCCTTCTGTTTAAAAAAAAAAGTATTGGCCACAGTCTATTAATAACTCATTTCATGACCAATTAACTAGTTAAAAATCTACAGTTTAAAATCATTGATTGAAAATCTATCTTTCTAGGGTCCAGATAGTCCCCCAAAGAGTTTTAATGAGAGGTTCACTACTACCCTCATAAATATATGAAAAATGTATCTGAAAGACTTAGCATACCACCTCCAAGGAAGCAGTAGAAGAAAATAATAAAATATGCACTAGCTATGGACCGAAAACTGGCTGGACTAATCTGTAATTTCAAGCCAGTTAAACCAAACTTCCCTAAGACTGCATTTTCTCATCTCTCAAGTATACTGAAACAATGATAGCTAATTTGTAGTAATATGTGCAAGTCAAAATAGCTGTTGTAAAAAAATACATAGCTGTGCTTGTTGAAATCACCTGTGACTTTGGTCTCCTTTATTATTAGCCTTTGCAAGTAAATGGTCTCTGGTCCAGCTCTCTCCAGCATGACAGTTTTTCTCTACATTACCACAGAAAACAGAATAGTAAAAACCACAAAGTGGTTCATCACATTTGGTATTTACTTCCTAAGTGATCACAAACTTTCAATGCTTGTGACATTCAGAATTAGATGTCCACACAAATTTGGAACGAAAACCCTGTCCACTGGATTGTAAGTAGACCACATTTTAAATAACCTCCATGGTCTTTTACTTTCCTTTCTTTGTTAGCCTCATCTCCCAGACATTTTAACTCCGGGTAAAAAGACAATGGAGTGAGATAAAATGTCCCTGATACATCAGAAGGAACACTGATATAGCTGACAGAGGCTGCCCATTCACCGCTTTGTAGCAAAGAATCCACAGCTCATATTCAAATAGTCTCCATAGTTTCCAATAGGGTAGGAAAGCCATGTAGGCCAGGACTGCTCTGAGGAGACCCCAGTTGTAGACAACATTCCACGATGGCCAGATAACCAGAGCCTCTGCCTTTCCTGTCAGTGCCCTCCAGCTCAGCATGGATGGGCATGGAGAGGTTTGGAGGAGAGTCTGTGGTAATGTGGATCCAATGTTGTCGCCTTCTGCCACAGCCAAGTTAAGGACTCACCTGACACGGCCATAAGGCTCTCCTATGATTTTTGCTTTCTAACCCACCACACCCTGCCACATATACTCATCAAAAGAAAAAGTTGTTTTTTTCTGCTTTCAGTTACAGAAACTATGATCTACTAGTCCTTAAAAAACAAAAGCCAATTAAATCCTAAGTTTTTAAATCAAGTTGCTTGGGAATCCACCTGTTACCAATCCTCATCTATAAAACATGGTTGAGTGTTACAGATAAATGTCCCTTTTGAGGCTACTTGTGTCAGACTCTCACCCTTATCCAGGGACTACTTGAGACAACCTCCACCAACACTCACGTGACTGTGGTAGAGGAGAAAACTGACAGTTCAAGCCTCGCCATGAATTTCTGTTCCTGCTGGATTCCACAATCACTGAGCTCCATTCAGAATCCTAACTAACTCTAGTAAGGCATGCCCCGAAGTTGCAGCTTTGTCACATCCATTTGGCAGCATGAGATTTGCCAAACTACAGCCTCCTGACTCTCTAGCCCCACATCTAACACAGTGCTTTTTATACGGCGCCTTGTTAGCAAATGCTGGTTCTGTTGAATGGAACAACTTGTGGAAGCCAAGGTAATGAGAACAAGAAGTCGGGGCATTTCTCAACTTCCTATAGTAAATTTTTAAAATAAATTTTTAAATCAAAAGAAGGCATGTACATCACCCAAAACTCTGATAATATTGCATCCTCTAAGTTACCCAGCTCTTCCTGACTTTTACGCATGTAATCGAAATCTGTGGTATTTGAATAGAGTTTATGAAAGGTTTTAATCTTATGACCATATTAAATCTGCATTTATTAAAAGGACATTGCTTTACAGGCTCTTCCAGCCTCAGTCCAGCATGTAGGAGGATGTAAGAATGAGCTTATGACTAAATCCCTTTTGGAAAGCATGAACAAATGATAACCAGTTGTAATACTTTTCCACATTTTTACAATATTTAAAAATATGTTCAGATATCCAAAACTGATCCCACAATTTGATTTATTCACAAGTCCCCTGAAGTACTTAATAAGTACAATATGGTACAGTGAAAATCATGCTTATTACTGCTATTGGGTTGGTAATTCTCCAAGATGAAATCATACTTTTCAGGTTATAAATATACATTTTATTGTTGACTCTATGCTGCATTTTGAAATACTGCTTCTCTACTTTCATATTTTCAGGGCCTTACAAGGGCATAATAAATCAGTTCCAAACTGGAGGAATGCTAATTGATATCAGGTGATTTCAAAATGGAGACTAGATTAAACTCGCTGTGTGTTTCATAAATTCTAATCATCACAGAATGTTTTCAAAACCAACACATGCAAATAATTCATCGTATGAAATCAATGAAATAATTACATATTAGATATTTTAAATACTTGAAAGGGGATTTAAAGAAGGTATGTGCACAACCCAAGCCTGATCCAAAATGTCGAAAGGACAGGAGGATGTATATAACACACTGTCATGGGATCCAAGGCTTTCTTAAGAAAACTAGGAAATTCTACTGACAATAATTTTTCAAACTTTTTTTTTCCACTCCCTTCTCTGTTCTTCTGACCTTACAATCTATAGCATGTCTGCATTACACAGAATTCCAAGCACAGATCAATAAGTATTACTGAAAAAAGAAACTTTACTATTTCTCAAAGCTTCTTAGTCCAAAAATAATGATGAACTACAGAGTGCTTTCAGTTAATAGGAAATGGAAAATATGCAAGTATAAACACTAGTACATTATTTCATGGTCCCCACAATCTAAGCTGCTCAAGGTAGAAAAATAATACTTCATATAGCAGTGATTACTAGAGATTTAGAAGGGCGCATAGAAGCAGGTAGAAAATGGGAGGCTGAATTTGATAAATATATGCTTTATGAGTATAAGGAAATGCATACCAATGCCTCTTAACATGTACAATGAATGTGTTAATAAAATATTTAAAGACATTAAACTTCTGATTAGTTCTAAACTAATCTCTCCTCCCAAAAATAATACTATGGTTTCTCCAAAATATGTTATTGTATGGAAGAATTTTAAAATGTTCTCAGCTGGAAAAATCTGTGTAGTGGAGGAATATGAAAACCATTGAATTTTTAGACATTCCCAGGAGAACACACAATCCTGCCACCAAGCTATAGAATACTAGTACTAAAGATCTTAAAGATCAGTGGAATCTAATCACTTATTTTCTTTCTTTCTTTCTTTCTTTTATTTTTTTTTATTTTTTTTTTTTTTAGGTTTTTTGAGACAGGGTCTCGCTTTGTGGTTCAGGCTGGCCCTGAGCTCAGCCTCAAATTCACATCACAGCAATCCTCCTGCCTCTGCCTCCCGAGTGCTGGGATGACAGGCGTGAGCCACCACGCTCGGCACTGTGGTATGTGGTACTGGTTGCTGCTGGGGTGAGTCCCCAAACCCAGTATGGTATGTGGTTACCAGGAATCAAACCGGGCCCTTGCACTTGTGAGACAGGCACTGGAAACACTGAGCTAACTCCCCAGCCCTCCAATCACTTATTTTTAAACGTAGAAACCAAAGCCTAGAAAATTAAGAGAGGCTAGAAGTTTATATGCTAGTTACTAGCAAAGACAGGACAAGAAATGTGACTTGCTGTTCCCAGGAGAAAACTAATTTCTCACCCACCTGAGGAGAGTAAGGACAAGTAGCCCTCTGCAGTCACTTCCTTTTTGAGGTGTAAAAGGAAGTGACAAAGGACCAGACTCACCCTGATTGGCTCGCGTGTCACTGGGACACTAGCCTCCTGTCACCAAAAGTCCTGCTGAGGGGCATCCTGCTTGCTTCCTCTCTTCTTTGATGATTTGTCATTACTGATGGAAATTAGCATCCTAAAAAGAGATGATAAATTGTGAACTGCAAACACATTTCTTGCTGGTTTTTATTCAATGGCGTATAGGTTTACTCTGAAACCACCAGAGCATCATGTAGTAAATACAAGAAGCTCACCTTCCTGTCTGCTCTTCTCTTCTCTTGGCTCCTATGGTTTCCTACAAGAGAGATCAGGGTGATCTGAAAGGCACAGGGGACGGCTCCGCCAGCCTCGCTGACACCGAGTCCCGCTGTTCGGGCACGGGTGTGCAGGTGCGCACACATTCACCTCCCTGCTCTGCCCAGGTCTAGGTGCTCACTTGGAGGACAGGGCTAGATGCCTGTGGGAGATGTGGGAGATGATCGCTGGAGTAATACCTACTCTAAGCACACTGCTTTGGGTTACAAAGGACGTAGAAGTCCTGTTCAGCTCTGGAAAAGATACCATGGCTTCCCATCAAGTAAGAAAGAATGGATTGCCCTTTCTGCTACTTGTGGAGAGAAGAAGGAATCAGGTGCCAATATCCAGAAGGCAGGACAAAGAAAACCAAATAATTAAATGCGCACTGTCAGCCAGGCCTGCAGACATTTCTCACGAGCGTCTGCCTCCACCTAGGGAGGGAGAAGGGACCAGATTCACGACTGAAGTGGGAAAATGAGATTCTGAGAATCTAAAGAACTTGCCCAAGCCACTTGGCTCCTTCTGAATCCAAAGCTCATTCTCTTAGTGCAATTTTACTTTATGGGTTAAAAAAAAACAATTTAAACTCAAGGAAATGAGAGTATGTCAAGAGGCAGGCTATGTAACAGCAGGGATAAGACCAGAATCACTGTCCGTAGTCCAGGAATTTTCCTACAACTTTTGGAGAATTTTATAAGTTGCAAATTCATGATTAATGATAAAACAAGACAACTGTTAGGAACTCCAAAGTAGCAAAATAATATAAACTATAGACCACTTCTAACCTGGGAGGCCTGTTAGCATAGTTATTGTGTATATATCAAATATTTGCATATATCAACCATATTATGTATCCATGATGTGTGTGTGTATATATATATATATATATATATATATATATATATATATACATATACATATACATGTATACATGTGTATATATATATATATGAAGGGAAAAACTTAAATAGCAATGGGTTGTGCTTCTATTTACATTTTCATTACCAAAAGCTAATTATTTGGCAGGAGAAAAGGATCTGCTTCATTTTTTAAAAGTTTCTCTCCTTGCACCAGTAAGAAGGCACATTTTAGTCTTATTCCAAAACGAATTTAAGGTTGATGGAATTCAATAATTCTTAGGCAAAGCAAACAATTTCTGCAGTCAAAACCAAACCCCTAAGTGAATTACATGTCATTCCTAAAGATTAAACATCTAGGAATCTTACTGGATATTTCTCTTTTTTTTTTTTCTTTCAAAACATTCTTTGGTATATTTCAGATACACACAGTGATAGCACTCATCATGGAGCATTCATACCTATCCAACTGTACAGGACATTTCCTGCTGCTTCTTTTCTTCCTACCCCTCTTTCATTTCCTGTTCTCCACATTTTCAAGTTTTGTTTCCATCTTTTCCCTTATATTTCATTTTTTCTTCTCCCTTCTTTCTTTTCCCTTTCCTCTCTCCCTTGTTCCCCTTCTCATTGAACATTTTCTTCCCATTTCCCAAAATCTATTTTATATTTTGGTGCTTATTTACACTTTCTTACACCAAAGAGGCCATGTGGCATTTAAACATATACTATTTATTTCACTTAAGAGTATGATCTTAACATGCCTCCATTTAGCCAAAAATGTCTCAAGCTTATCCTTCTTTGTGGCAAAGTAGTACTCTATTAGAACCTTACTGTTCTACACTATGTATTTGTTTGTTTTATCTTACAGATGCCATCATCTCTGCCATCATCTCCAAATGAAAATGCAGACATCCAGGAAAAAACCAACACTCTTACTGTATTGATGGGAACAGAAGTAACAGCTATAATAATATTGTTAATGACTGCCATGCAACTGTGCTCAGTTCTCACTTATGTTACAATCTAACAGAAACTGGCACATCTAAATAATACAGCATCTTCCCATTCAGCAGCTAAGTCAGCCTCTGAAAATTTGGGATCATCTACTGGATCTTCAGGGTCAAGATGGGAAATCAGAAAATAATAAGAGGTTGGAGAGAGCCGGGGAGTTAGCTCAGTGGTTCTGGCACTTGTCTTGCAAGCACAAGGGCTGGAGTTCAATTTCCCGGTAACCACATACCATACTGGGCGTGGGTGCTGCCTAGCAACAACCAGTACCACACACCACAATGCTGGGCGTGGTGGCTCACGCCTGTAATCCCAGCACTTGGGAGGCAGAGGCAGGAGGATTGCTGTGATGTGAGTTTGAGGCTGAGCTCAGGGCCAGCCTGAACCACAAAGTGAGACCCTGTCTCAAAAAAAAAAAAAAAAAAGAGCTTGGAGATTCTTTGGGCAGGTTTCAGGGATGTGAAAGCACAGGAAGGATCATCATCGGCCACACTTTAGTTTCCAGGGCCCATCTAACTGCAGAGAAAGTCGAGACATGCAGATTTTTCTGTATGCTGAGGAAGTAAAAACATCCTTGATAAGCACATAGAAGCCTTCAATTAAATATCGATCATGGATAACATATGTAAAAGTTAAGTAATGTTCTAGGTAAATTAGATAGTCTGAATAAAATGTCTTGAATTCAATACTATTTCCCCCACTTCTGAATTTCTCACATTTTTCTGTACGCTGCATGTCACAGCATTTGTGGGAAGACACGAAATAGATTGTGTGTGTCCCCATGAGAATATGTTACAAAAATACTAGACAAAATCTAAAGCTTTATCTTCACAGTGACTGTCTTAGTCTGATCATACATAATTGGCTTCCTTCTTTATACTAGTTTTCAGTCCAGCCCACATATTTTCCTCTGGTGTAAATCTTCCTATTCCAAGAATATTCTACCTGTTAACCCTTTTCTAAAGGTCAATCCCTAAAAAGCCAAGCAGAGTCCATGTTCTAGAAGTCTAAAGTGACCAGCCCAGAGTTGGGCTCTAAGGGTCAAGGTGCCTCCCGCTAAATTATCCTTATGTTACAGATAATCCAACACTATCGCAGAGGAAAACAGAGAGGCTTGTGCTGAGAGATGCTGAAGAGAAGAAAACGGAGCAGACATGCAGAAAACCGTATCTGAGAGACTTCACACTCCAGAAAGTGGACAGTGCAGTCAGAAGATCTCCGAGACAACGAGGCCCAGCTATGCCTCCTGCCCCTGGACCCCAAGAGCACCCCCTTCATCAGTTAGTCTCACTTGTCTCCCACTAATTCAAATAGGTTTGCTTCCTTTTAATTCAATGACATCACTAGTAGATACATTTAGCTAGTTTTTTCAACCCTATTCAGCTTCTCCTGTTTACTGAATTAAGTCAAAATGTCCCAAGGAATATGTCCTTTTAGCTTCAGGATGCAGTTCTCAGGGAAACTCTACAAAAGTTTATAAACGATGTAACAGATACATGAAATGAGGATAGACAGGTAAGGAAAGGAACTGAACTACAGAATTCACTCAATTTGCAGAAATTGCTACCCATGCCTCTTTCTGATTCTATTAAATATGCTAAATTTTTCTTCTTGAAGAATTTAGTTTGTGCATTCACTGTGTTCAACACATTTCCCAAATAAAATCTCCTTGACTCGCTCTACTTCATTCAAATATTCTCTGCTAAAATAGTCTCAGACAGAACTTCTGCACCCACACTATTGGCCCACCTTGTCACTGTCACATATCCTTACTTCTGAATTTATCATGTTTCAGTACATACTTCTCTTGTACCATCAACAGGAAAGAAATGCAAACAGACTTCCCTGACTTGTCATAACTGTGTTCGTAGCTAGTCAAAGGACCAAATGTCCATGACCAAATGTCAAAGGACAGGCACACTAAAAAATATTTTTTGTTGAATGAATAAATTAGCTACTTCAAGTCCAAAGTGTACATCCAACCCAGTGTCCAGCCCCTGAGATTCAGACATAGAAACAGTTATATATAGATGTTAACCTGGATGAGATAAGAACAGACAACTTACGCTTCTTGTAAACTAGAATGTTCATGATACAAAATACAACAAAGATGAATTAATTCTAAAGAAGTGGTGACACAACTTACAACACAAAGGAGAGTTGTCAGTAATAACTCAAGCAAAGGATATGCTTTCCACACACCTTAGACAGCTGCATGCTGTTAGCAAACCCAGAGGTATGCAAACAGAATGAGACCAGACTGAGCTAGGCACTTGGGAAGATGAAACTTCAGCAAAATGTCACACTTGGCCTATAAAAAGGGAATCCATAGCCAGTAACTTCCTTAACTGCTGACAAGACAACACGGCTGTGTAAATTCTTCCCAAGGCCATCCTTTCTTGCTTCGTCTTTATGCTTTTCCAAAGTTTTGTTCATTCATCGATGAGAAAAAAATGTCATTAAAAGTCAAAGATGGCTATTGTGAGACTCACAGGCAAGAAAAATATAAGAATTATAAAACCACTAGAAGACCAGGACTGAAATTATTCATGTTCATGCAAACAAATGATGGCAGGAAGCACACAACCACCATTTACTGAATCAGTACTTTAATAGTGATAATAATAATAACAATAATATTATCATCTTGATTACTCTTCTAGCTTGAGAGCAGGGAAAGGGCTTAAAATCATCTCAATTCACGCTGAGATGACAAGGAAACAACTGTTCCAAGGCGGCGCTGACTCTCAGGCCAGGTCTCACTATGTTCTGCTTTTTCACATTCTCCCTGTGTATCTGCATCTAGCTCTCTAGTTTACCAATGTTTTCCCTCTTGTTTTCAGCTGATTCTCCTACCTGTGCTCTGAAGACAACAGAGTAAAGATGGTTACTGACCTTATTTTTCACTCTGAAGAAGGAGACCCAAGAAGGTTAAGATACCCATTTCCACAACTCATGAAACCTTTCACACTGAAATCAGGAACAAGTCAAGGATGTCCACTCTCTCCACTTCTGTTCAATATAGTTCTGGAAACATTAGCCACAGCAATTAGACAAGAAAAAGAAAAGGAATAAAAATCGGAAAGGAAGAAGTTAAGTTATCACTATTAGTTGATAGCACGATACTCTACAGAGAAGATCCCAAAAACTCAGCCAAAAAAGCTGCTTAACTTAATTGAGAGGTTCAGGACAGTAGCTGGGTACAAGGTCAACACCCAAAAATCAATAGCCTTCCTATGCACATATAGTCCACAAAAACTCACAGAAGAGAAAGTCTTTGACCTGAGTATGGAGTCAGTGTGTTCTCTAGTTGGCCGTCATAACAAAGTTCTACAAGTCATCATTACAAAAGATCACAACTATTTTGTCAACAGAAAAAAAAAATATTGTTTCATGGTTCTAAAAGATAAAAGTAAGAAAGCAAGGTGTGGTCAGGCCTAGTCCTTTATGAAGGCTCTGGGAAAGGACCTGCTCCAGGGCTCTTACTGGCTTCAAGGTGTCGGTCTTCTTCTTCTTTCTCTTCAGATCATCTTCCCATTACACTTGCCTGTCTTTTGCCTTCCATTTAACTTATTCTTCCCCTCTTGCTATCAACACCATTTATATTTGTGTAGGGGGCCAACCTAGTTGAGAACTATTTCTTAGCAGATTGTATCTGTGCTGTATTTATAAAGAAGACCGCATTCTAAGGTATTGAGGATTAGGGCTCTGACATTTGGATTAGGAAATCCAAGACATCTATTATAGCCTGAAAGTGAAAAATGGAGAGAGAGATTTTCAGGTGAAATGACTGAAAACTCCCTTAAATGCAGTTGGCATGGAGGAACCAACACTCACTAGAAGAAGCAGGAAGGAAGGAACACTGATAAGGCTGCCTGTGTCAGGCTTAGGATGGAAATCTGCTCCACGAATTTCTCCCCATGAAGAATGTAGCAAGTTACCTAGGGACTATGACGGCAGAATATACTTTCGATCTTTTCAATATTCTCATTTATTCTGCCATGTTATTCCAAGTGGTTAATCAAATCATTCGAAATAAAGAATCAAACTGTTTCTATGAAAAAAGTATTCTACGAAACAGTATTCAAAGGTATTCATAAACACTGTCTACAACAGATCAGATAAGACAATCCTCTATAAATGAGGAAAGGATGGATGTTACTGCACTGATTGAAGAAAATATTCCCCTGCCTATGTCGCCCCTTCCTGAACATCTTGATCTTGGCCTCTGTCAAACAGCTCATCCTAAGAGGGTCCTACTGACAGTGCACAGAGATGCTCCTCTCTGACTTTCGGCCTTGAAGCCTCTGTCATACGTGTAAGTAAGGCCAGTGGATAAGAGCCCTGGGCTCCATTGTGAGACATTCTGCAGAGGCATTCCCTCTCTGAAGAAGCGTCCAGCAAAATCAACCTCACACCACAACCTACAGAAAAGCCTTCATTAGTTATTCCCAATGTGGTTGCTTTCTCTTCTCCTCTCTCACCAGCGTTCCCCCCAGACTCCTATTTCCTGGAATCAACTTCCAAATATGCAACCAAGTCTTGCTTCAGGCTGTGCTTTTGGAAAAATCTACACTAAATGGTAAGAGTAAGATGAGAGTTAGCTGTAGGGATATCAGCAGCTAAAAGTTACTGGGACTATGTACTTGCCCTTAAAGGGCTGAGTTCATAAATGGCTCAGGCATCTGCTCCGTGCCAGGGACTCGATAGGTGCTGAGAACAGAAACGAAAGACAAGACGTGACCTCCGCTCTCAGGATGTTTAAAATCTGCTGGAAAGGATTTATGCTTTGGAATATTCTCTAGCTCTTGCTGAAACACAAAGATCTATCTTCATTTAATATTTTTGATACACAAGGCCCCAATAATTGCCAAAAAATCCACCACTTCTCCTGCCTCAGAACATCCCATTTAGTTTATGACCCAGGATCCCCGGGCTCCAATTTACATGTGATTCACATAACATCTGTTTAATTTTAAAGTTTATATGGCAGCTTTTTTAAATCCCTGGGACTTCTTCAACTTTTTGTCTTCCCTCAAACATGAAGAGGATAGAGAAAATTAATTTCCTGTGTAAAAATACAAGATGACAGAAGGTCCGAGGTTAAACCTATTTACAAAAAAAAAAATCATTGCCAATGTTTTTAAAAGTCTGTTTTATTTGAAAAGTTTGCTACCTAGCTTCCAGTGTCTCATGACATTTTACTACGGAAAAGTTTTGACCTATAAATAGCAATGGGGAGGGAAAAGGTCAATATTTGTTTTTCCCCAATGTGCAGTGAACGGTTGGCTAATACAACAATCAATTTGTTTTTACTAAATCGTTGCCCTGGGAAGTTTCTCCTTTCTTTCTTTCTTTCTGGGACTGTCTGAGAACAGCATGCTCCAGAGCCTCGGGCTGGCCCCAGCAGCCTGCCCTGAGGCCTCTGTCTTTCCACGCTAGTGATATGAACAGGTCTGTGGTTTCATGTCTGACCCGGCGTGAAGCAAGCCAAGCTTTAGTCTCCAAAATACAGACATCAAATAGTTATCCTTATGAAGGGAGAAGACAAGAGGTGAGTCTTTGTCACACTTCCACAGGAACTGACATCACTTTCCTTCCTCCAAGTTTCCAGATAGATGGCAGCTCTGTCCCTTCTCATTCTTGTCCAAAAAGATCCTTCTCCTTCACTTCTTGCTCTGAGTGGAAGCGTATCTTCTCTATGCATTCAAGTGTTCTGCTGCTCCAGCACATCAAGAATTTTAAGAAACATCACAGGCCCTCAGTGGCCCTGTCAATCCTGTCTTGTTCAGTCACTCAGAACAATTCTGCTGCTCTCCCTATGATAGCATTGTCTCTCTGCTCAAACCGGCCATCTGGTCATTTCTACTGCAGCGTGTAATCTTTTACTAGAGCAATGAACCCTAACTCTCCTCTACTTTCAGTCTCTGAACCAATCAGGGATTTTGCTATGCTTGAATGAAATATGTTCCGCAGAAGGTCTATGTGCTGAAGTCCTAACTCTCTCAGCCTCTCAGTGTGACCGCAAGTGGAAATAGTGTTGCCGATATAAGTAGTTAAGAACCAACTCTTTGATCTTGAATTTTGAGACTCACAGAAGTATAATAAATTTGTGTTGTGTAAACTACTCAGTTTGTAGGACTGTGTTTTACTTCTGTCCTACCAAACTAATAAATTCTAGTATTGAACTAGACAGGGTTAAAAGAACAAGATTCATTAGAGAATACATCAAAAATATCAGCCCATTACCATTTTACATGAGGTAAGGAAAATCAGACCAAAAACTAAAAGGATTATTTTGCAATTCAAACAGAAAAATATTATGCTATTACCATTCTCGGATCTTGATAAAATGGCTCTTGTGTTGTTTAATACCCAAGATAATAGTATAAAAGTTACTAAATTAAAGTTTGCTCAGTAGAGACAGTGGAAAAGACATGGGTCAATGAAGTCTAATATTAGTTCTAACATAAGCTAATTGGATAAGAAACCTGGACACTCATAAAAATCTCTCATATTCTCAATTGTAAAATGAGAATAGTAATATCTCCTTACAGAATTTTCATACAAGAAATGAACCAATTTTTATGAAGTGCAATATCTAGTGCCCTCTCCCTCTCCACACGTACCTTCCACGTGGTGTGCATCTCCTGGAAGTGGAGGAGGAAAAGGGAGGTGGGATGAGGAACGGTAGCTCCTCCATACCACAGGAAAAATTCTGAGGCAGCCACCAGAGATCGCCTAGCAGCATTTAAAAGAATAAGAAACTTCTAAACGCTTTGCATCTTCAAAACTCAACCAATGATTCTGTTTAATTGTCATCATGATAAAGTTCCTCTTTATACAGAAAAAAAATAATAATACTTATGGAGAAAGGGGATCTGGAGATGGAGGGAGGAAGGCAGAAAGGAAGGGAAAGAGGAATAAAAAGTCCAGATGGGTTAAGTGCATATACTGATTCCCTAAGATGTATATGCACATGTACTAATAAAATAAAAATGAACTATTTCTAGGAGGACAGCATGGTCACTATTTTTATTCTAAATATGTATTTTTTAAATTGTCTTTATGAATAAAAACAAAGAAAATAATGGCATGAAAAAATAAATACTAAATGTCAAGGGCTCCTTGACATTTAAGATGGTCCCCAAACTAGTCCTATTGTTCTCTTCAAGTGACCACTGCAGAAGTTGTCTCTTCAGTGAACCAGGAACACTTACAGAACATCTCCTGGAAGGCTTCCTGGGTCTTTGGTTTGGTCCAGGAATGCAGTGTCAATCATGCAAACACCACACATATGTACATGCCTATTAATGTGTGTGCACGCACTAGTGTGTTTTTATATGTCTGACTATGTATGTCCATGTGGACACACTCCCTCTCACACATAGGATCAAGTTAATCATGATTCTTCAGCCTATTTTCTTTACTTAAATATGCACACAGACCAAAAGATCAGGCATACATAGTTCATTCCCAAATAATATAACTTTTTCTTTTTAACAACACAGTAGTGGAGGGCCCATGGCATAAGGTTATCGTGTTTTCTCTTTTTAGACATAAGATGTCAACGTGGAGTTATTTTTTCTAGACTAAATCTTCAGTATTAACATTTAATTGCAGTGTTGACTCTTCATAATAAATTGCAGCTTAGCACTAGGTTTCTAAAACATTCACCATCACTTAACTGTTGTGATCCTTTATATAGATGCATTTTGATTCACTTAATCAAATCCATTTTAATAAGTGTTTAAGCTGTTTCCAATATTTTACTATGACTCAACTATATATATTTTGATACTTGTATAAATGGGTTCAAAGGATGCAACAGAATTTCTTTATTCAACAATAATTATGTTTACATCTTGGTAAATGTAGTCAAATTGTCCTCTCAAAAGATTGTACCAGTTTATAATCCTGCCAGCAGTAGATGAGAAAATCTGTTCTACTGAGGAAGAAGAAGAGGGGTGACTTTTGTTAATACAGAAGCCCAGGCTGCACACTCTCAGAAATTCTGATGCAATGTGTCCAAGGTGGAACCAAAAGCATCTGTATTTCTCTTAAGTACCCAAAGGAATTATGACAATCAATCCAAATCAAAAAGTCTGGAGATACAGTGTACACCCCTGCAGGAGGTACCCATTAGCTAGGCATCAGTTGCTCATCATACCACGGATTACTCACATGTGTGCTGTCCTGCACACAAGAAAGTAGCATTTGAAAACCAGCTTGTTTGTAGAGAGACAAGCTCTGCCTGCTGATCCCATTTCTCTACATATAGCTATAAAATACTCTGGTTTGCATTGCTTGGATTTGTCTTTGAGCTTTAAAATTTTTATCCTGACATTTTCTTTTGGAGATGATGAAAGAGATAACATATCTTTGCTATTATTCTACTGGAAGTTCAGTATATGAATTAAAGAATCCTGGGGACTTTGGAAAAGTTTTATGAACTCAGATGGAGCATTTGACCAGTGAATAATGAAAACCAAAGACATCTGCTGCTACACGAACCATCCCACTGTGGCAAGAAATTAAATGTTGGGCTGAATCTCTTCCAGTGGTGAAGAGATCTCCACTCAAGTCTTTCCAGCTAATCCCAGGAAGATGTGTCAAAGGTGCATTTCTCCACCCACCCAGCAAAACAGTACAGAACATCCTTAAGTCCAAAGATCCAAAAGGTCACCAGGCCTAACCCAGAAGTTCTCAACCTTGAGTTTGACAATGACTGCTGCCACCCTCAGGCTCTGACCCTGTTGGTCTGGGTAGAGCACAACCTGACGCTAAATGATTATGTGAGATTTAGTGGGTACAGTGATCAAGAACTACTGTCAAAACCTGGTATTTATATCATCATCTTGGCAGACCTCTAGCTTCTTTGTAATGCTGCAGTTACCTGAAAGGAAAGACAGTGGTAACCTAAGAGAAGTTTGAGAAAACGTATAGACATGTCCTGCTGAGCCCTCTGCTTTCTTTTTCTTCTGTTGTTTCATTTCAAATTTCATGTTTCCCAATGCTGTGCTTTAAGAAGAACATTATGGGGAAGAGAGACATTAGGTAAAAGAGGTAGAAAATGCCAAGTGCCCAGAGGATCAGCAGGAAACATATATGAAGGAGGTTGCTATATGGGACCATGGCAAACTACATCCTGCCAGTCACTCGTAGATCCTGGAGGACACAGACAGGAACTGTCAATCCCAATGACTGTAGACAAGTTAAGTTTCTCTAAAGAGGCTAAAGTCACAATTTGACTTGAAACTTCACAAATTATAAAGCTCATAAATTAACTCCTTTGTTTTGGGAGACTTTTTTTTTTAACTACAAAAAAAAAATTAAACAAAAACATATCTATCTATGGGTCAAATGAGGTCCAAAGCTACCAAGTTATAACTCATGATTTCAAGAAACCCTACACTTATCATAGTTCAAATCTGGAAACACTGATCTTGAGTGAAAACAGAAAAATATAGCCGGAACCCAAACTGACAGTTTGGCCAGCTTATTATTAAAGTACAGGCTGGAGAATCTTAACCAGATGATATTTGTAAAACTCTGGGTGGATGGCGCTGGGCTTGTGTTTAAGAGTTAACCCAGATGGACCGGGTGGAGTTGGTTAAAGACCTATCTTTCCTGGAAATCATTTCCCTTCCCTTTCCCCCCCATAAAAGTCCAGGTGTGCCTTTCACTGTTACATGTCAGAGAAAAGACTCCTCCCCAGTGATCCTCATTCCTCTTTGGTCACCATCTGTGCCCCTCACCCTGCTTCCAGCAGGCACGAAGTTGTCAACACCATTAAGACAGAAGCATTTCCCATAATCAGTGCAGAGTATTCTGCTGATTTCCCTTCCATGTGCTTAGACTGCTGGGATTTTGTGCTCTGGGGAACACACAGTTAACAGAAACCAGAGCTGACACAACTAACGGGCTGAGGAAAAATAGATCGTAGCATCAGTTAAATAATAAAGGAAAGGAAAATACTAAATAAAACTATTAATCCCTTATGGGATATAAAGTTTCCAATTTTTTCTCCCATTTTGCAAGTCATCTTCATCAAATAAAAAAATTAATGCATAGATCAATATAAGGAAAAAGGGAAAGAAACTAACTTAAAGATTAGGATAGGTATATACTAGAGAGAGTTTAAGGGAAAACAATGTATGGCCATCGAGGGACAAAAGGTAACTCATCCTTTTATTTATCTACCCTCCTCCGAGAACAGGAGTCATTTCTCCATTTCAGCATCCCATGTGGTCTGTTTTCCAAGGGTAAGTGTCATATCATAAAATGTATGTGAAATTGGCTGGAAAATTGAGATGCTTATACAAATGGAAAGGATGACAAGGGGCTAACTCTAGAATAAAGAGAAACTAGAAAATTTGTCCAAGGGTAGAGCCATGGTCACTCAGCCAAATGGAAATTGTCATGCACTGGACGCTGGCCAGAGCACGAGGGCTCAGCCTTATTCCTACACCCCCACCTGCCACTGTCATCAGAGTAGACCGGCCATCTTCACTGGTAGGTACCAGAGTAAAAACACAGGGCCATTATGGCAGAAAGGTTCTTGTTTCTTACATTTTTCATCCTCTGACAACATGGCCGACTCCAGCCTACTATAACCACTTCAGGACCTCAGAACTGTGATATCATCAAACAGGTCTTCTTCACTACAACAGCTACATGGCTAATGTATAAGAGGTTGAGTGCAGTTATTGAGTACTGCCATGGTTTAGATCTAAAAGTGTCCCCAAAGGGCCTCATGCATTTCAAAAGGTTATTAGACCATGAGTATCTTTACCTCATTAATGAGCCAATCCACTGATGAATTAATAATTAAATAACTATCTGGAGGTTGGGCCCAGTTAGAGGAGGTGGGTCACTAGAGAACATGCCTTTGAAGAGTATCTCAATCACTGGTTTTCTTCCCTCACCAATGTTTTAGTTCATTCATGAGTTCATAAATGAATGGGCTCTTAGAAGGTAGGTGTCACTGGAGGAAGTGGGTTGTGACCTCGTGAAATTTCTCCTCCCTTCCTCTCTGGCTCTTCCATCACTCTTTGCACCCTGATGGTAAGGAGTTGAGTAGCTTTTCTCTACTAGACCCTCCTACCATGCCATTACTGCCTCGAAGCTAGCTAATCACGAACTGAAACCACAAACCAATATAAACCGTTCTCCTTTAAGTGACATATGTTAGGTATTTTCTTCAAAGAATGGAAAAATTACTTGTACAAAAGTGTACACCTGTCCATTCCTAGAATGGCTTCACACTAGGCACAGTGAAAGAGTCACAATTATTTCCTTTCCTCAAAAACCTCCAAAAAAACTAATTTGGTCTATTAGGGCAGAGATTCATTTGAAGAGAAAAAATGTAGACTGCAAGAGAAAAGAGTCTGAGAACAGAGGACATCCACCCTTTTAAGCTATGATGGTGATAAGAGGAACTTTGAAGAAGAAGCAGAGTTGGCAGGATTCTGCAATGAAAAATAAGAATTCTTAGTTCATCATGCAATTTGAGCCTCTGCTGATATTTGCAGAAACATCACAGTAAGATCTAATGGATGTTCAATTACTTTTAGATTTGAAATTATTTGTTTTCTGATTCTGACTGTTAAGGGATTTTTTTG
>PVIR01026087.1:0-24347 GCA_004026965.1 Petromus typicus | reverse complement strand
TCCTCCATGAAGGGTCATGAGTCTGAGGACAGTCCTCTGCCACCTTTTCCATGTACCAGAATCTACCAGGCCCCAATAAACACAGTAGGTGACCATGGGTATAAACCTAGACTATTAGTGTCCTGGAGAGAGGATGATATTTATAGGAATTTTCTCCCTTTTGTCCAAGCAAATAAAGGAGGTGACTTTACCATGAGGTCAGAGAATATTAAACTTCAAGGATCTTTCATTTCATAGCTCCTGCCTATACAAATGCTGGAGTGGTTGGAAGCTGGTGAGTGTTCTAGGTGGAGAGGGAGAGGCCAGGCTTGTTTCTGTGTAAGCTCTTCTGCTTGGTCTAATGAAAGATCTCAAAAAAGGGGGCCCAAATTTATAAAACTTCAGTACTGTGTTAGGAATTTATTTACTGTTCTAAATAATTATTTACTTTCATTCACATCTTGTATTTGTATTTGGCTTTCTTTCTTTCTCTCTCTTTTTCTTTCTCTCTCTCTTTCTCTCTTCCTTCCTTCCTTCCTTCCTTTCTTTCTTTCTTTCTTTCTTTCTTTCTTTCTTTCTTTCTTTCCTTCATTCCTTCCTTCTTCCTTTCTTTCTCTTTTGTAGGGTGGGGATTTAACCCAGGTCCTTTGCACTGACTTTACAGACCAGCATTTTCTTATATTTTATTTCAAAGCGGGGTTTCATTAAATCATTATGTTGCCCAGGCTGGGCTTCAACTTGTGATCCTCCTGCTTCACTCCTGCCTTGTATTCATACCCTCATGAGGATCCTGTATAAACAAAATACCCTGCAAAGTGTGATGCTTCTAGCCTTGTGTGTACAGGGAAGTACCTGGTTGGTTTTTCTGCTTCCTTCCCTCTTCCTTGAAGCTATGAACCCACGATTGCTAGGTCTGGGCACCAACATCGATGGTGTGAGGTGTGGGTGGTGGGAGGAGTTGCTGTGAATGTTCCTAACACCACTTCCCACTTCATTTCATACTGTTTGAACAGAATGAAGGGGCTGGACCTGGGTGGCCACAAACAAGGCCAAAAAAGGCTATGACGGAGCCTTAGTGGATGTTCCATCATTGATGTCCTTTGCACATGATGTGGATCCTGTACCCTCTTCCAAGCAGAAGCAAGAGAGTGACTTTAAGCTATCACCCCCCTTCCTTGGGCAGGACCAGCACACAGGCAATCGGCCTTCAGGGAGAGCAGAAAGTAAGACAAGGTGTCAAACTTGAGATGAGTCACTTACCCAGATGCCATTGCAGTTGGAGTCCCGATGGGCATCCCAGTTGTCTGGCCTGAGAAAGAAACATCATATTGGTCTTTGGCATGAACCCACCTCAGGGGTGACTATTTGATGACTGAGGGAAGGATGGACGAATGGATGAGTGCTACATAGCACACCGCTGAAAGGCAGCAGTGTCCTTCCAGCTAGCGTGCCTCGTACCTCTGTGTGTGGTGCATAGGGAAGCCTCTGCTTGGCTCTTTGCCTGTAGCTCAGCATGCAGTATTTGCTAGGAAGCTGGAATAACTCGTTCTCTCCATGGTGGAGATCTTCTCGGGGATCTCACAGGTAGGGACGGATGATATGAGCACAGAACATATCTCCACTCTATTTTACTGAGAAAGTGGGGGACTGTTCAAATTGTGCCTCTAACATGCCCACGTTGGGGGAATTGAGTGCTTTGGCACTAGAGTCACAGCATAACTAAAGGATGGCATCTCCATTTTTTGAAGTCCATTTTTTGATGTGAGGTCTGCACTCCTGAGTGCCTGTGGCATTCTTATCACTATTTCCTGTACCATTCACATGATGCAAAGTCACTTGGAAATCTTAGGTGCTCAGTAAACATTTCTTGGTCCAGTGAATGAATAAATGTTCTTTTTCACTGAGCTATTACAGCACAGAGCTCCCTCCTCTAACTGGGCATGGCCTATGCCTGGAAGAGATGGTGCCTTCTGGCTCCTTCGCAGAGGTCACTTTCAAAGCCTGACAGAGTTACCTTCTGCCTGGGTACACAGTCTTGTCGCTGTCGTTACAGTCTCTCCCTCGCCAATGGTAGCCCCGCAGCGTCTGTAATTGAAGAGCACAAAGTGTGGGCATCTGACCTGCTTTGATGTGATCTAAGAGAAGGTTGATCAGAGCCATCTGACACGTGTTAATCTCTGCAGTCTTTAGCTCAAATGCAGCCTGGAAGCACTGGCCATCACTAGGAAAATGAAGATTATTATAAAACATGCTGTGTATGGTGAAATGTCCTCATACACCAGAACCTAGAACAGATAGGAGCGTGGACTTGTGTATGTGTTTGTGTGTGAGGGTGAGTTGGTGCCTGTGTATAGCGATGTTGGGGTGCATGTGTGTACACATGAGCATGGTGCACATGTTTTACATGTATGGATAATGCAGGTTGTGTATGTGTAAATGTTCATGTGTAGCTTTGTGTGTGCATGTGTTCACTTACGTGCATTAACATATACCTTCAAACATAGCAGGACCATCCAAATTCTTAAAATTCCTCTCTTAGCAACCAATCTCCTCAGGCCCTAAAATAATTTACTTAATGCTGGACAAATGGTTAATTGTTTTGTGGGACAATTAAAAAATCATCAAGCTCAACTGCTAATTATGTGAATTTATGTTTGATATGACTGATTTAAAGGACTGAGGAATCACAGTGTTTTCATTTCCTCCATTCTTGAGTCAACCTGAGATCCCACAATTCTGGAAGATTGTCCTGCGTGACCTGCTTATTTATTTACTCAGAAAACACCCAGATACCCTAATAGTGCTGAAATACACACACACACACACACACACACACACACACACACACACACACACACACTTTAAAAAATAAGGTAAAATAGGCTTAAGGATTTCCAAAGTAAACTATACAACCTTTCAACCTGACAGTAATCCCCATGGAGCATTCCATCTGAGAAAGGAAACACAAAAGGAAATAAACTCTGGGCTTAACCACTGTGATAAAAACTGCATGGTCTGGCAAAGTAACAGACCTGAGGACCAGTGGAGTAGATTACAAGACCCAGAAACTACTTCAGATACACTGAGTCACCTCATCTTTGACAAAGGAGCCAAAATCTTCAATGGAGGAAAGATAACCTCTTTAACAAATGGGGCTAGAAAAACTAGGCTTTAACTTGCCAAAGACTAAAGTTAGACCTATCTCTTTCACCATGTACAGAGCTAAAATCCAAGTGGATAAGAGACCTAGATATTAAAACAGACACTCTGAACCTGCTGCAAAACAGATTAGGTAAAACTCTTGAAGACATTGGCTTAAGGAAAGACTTTTTGAACAAAAACTCTATAGAATGAGAATTGGCAGAAGAAATCAACAAATGGGATCTCATTCTACTAAAAAGCTTCTGCACAGCAAAGGAAACCACCAACAGAGTGAAATGACAACCAACAATATGGGAAAGAATCGTTACCAGCCGCTCAGACAAAGGGTTACTATCTAGAATATATAAAGAGCTCAAAAAAATCAGCCCACCCAAATTTTATTTTATTTTATTTTTTGGTTTTTTGAGATAGGGTCTTGCTTTGTAGTTCAGGCTGGCCCTGAGCTCAACCTCAAACTCACATCACAGTAATCCTCCTGCCTCTGGCTCCCTAGTGCTAGGATTAGAGGCGTGAGCCACCATACCTGGCACTGTGGTATGTGGTACTGATTGCTGCTGGGCGTGAGTCTCCACACCCAGTATGTTACATGGTTACCGAGGAGAATTGAACCCAGGTCGTTGCACTTGCAAGACAGGCGCTGGAACCACTGAGCTAAATCCCCGGCCCAGCCCACCAAAATTTAAAGACCCAATTCAAAAATTTCTGAAAGTATCTGTTCATCTGAAATGAACGGATACTTTTCAGAGGAAGAAGTAAGAGCAGCTAAGAAGTATATGAAGAAATGCTCAACATCATTGGTCATTTGAGAGATGCAGATGAAAACAACACTGAAATTTCATCTCACTCTGCAAACAATAGCTGATATTTCAGAATTAGCCCTCAACAAATGTTGGTGAGGCTGTGGAGAAAAAGGAACACTTTTCCACTATAGGTGGGAATGTAGACATGTACAACCTCTGTGGAAATCAGTGTGGAGATTCCTCAAACAGCTAGGATTGGAGGTCCATTTGACCTGGCCAACACTTTGCTAGAGTGCACAAGAATTAAAAGATTCATATCACAATGACATATGTCCACCCTTGTTTATAGCAGCTCAGTTTGTGATTGCTAAATCTTAGAAACAACCCAAATGTCCATCAATTGGAGACTGGATAAAGAAGATGTGGTTCTTTTATGGAGTGGAATATTATTCTGCCATTAAAAATTGTAGATTGAGTCATTCATACTCAAATGGACATATCTTGAGGACATCCTCATAAGTGAAGTAAATAGGTCACAGATGTGTAAATATCGTATCTATTCTCTGGTATGAGAAAACGAAGATGTAAATGAATTCTAGTATAGATAGTTGATATTGCAAAATAGAAAATATTTAAAAGGAAAGAGGGTGTAGGGGTAAACAATGAGGGGGAAAAGAATGTGATAATAATTTTTAAAAAAGAAAATAAAGCTTATGTATATAGGGGGGTTGCAGAGTGAGTGGGGGAAAGGGAAAAATGAGAGACAAATCATGTCATATTCTGGTACAAACTTAGTGTTGAATGTGATGATGATGTGTATTCATAATGTACCATTAAAGATTTGAATTTAAAAAAAAATCTGGACTTAACATTTACTTTGATAAGGTAAGTATTGCTATGAAGTTAGAAAGTCACTGACCATCGGAAAATAATGTATTTTTCATCAAACTAGTAATTCATTCAAATGAAATTCACTTTTGTCTTATGAGAGGAAAGAAATGTGTAGAGAATGACATTTAGTGAACACCTGGGTATTTGGAACAATACTTACCGGGAAAACACTGTATTTATCTGAGTCAACATCTTTGAATGGCATAGAAGTTTGTATAGCTCTAGAAGAGAGAAAACATAAAGGCCTGGTGAGCTCAGGAAAAGAGAAATGATGTTTGTAAAATTAGACATATTTTTGGATATGGCTGTGTTGATTCAGGCAACAGAGGGCTCATCTAAAAATACAATTCAAGGCCCATGGGGGAGGTGTGAGTGCCAGCCAAAGCTGGTCATTCTCTGCACTCTACTTCACAAAAGTGTCTTTTCTGCTGTTGAACATGGCCCATGAGGAGGAGGAAAACATCTAAAGTTGTAGAGGACATGGAATGATGAGGTGTGGATCACTAGGAAGCAGGAAACTGTGTCTGGTGTCCTGTCAGTGAACTTGGCATTACAAATTGAATTCATGTCCTTTTACATGTTCTGTTCCTTCTCTCCTGCCACTCCCTCTGGTATTCTTGAGGCATTTAGTTGTCATTACCTGGTAACTTTGACCCCCAACGATAAGCCTGGGTAACCATGGTCTTGATATGATAGCCAATCCAATCATCCCGCCCCATGGGGGAACATTTTCCCGGATCTACCACTTCCAGACTGTCCCCCTTCAAGATGGCAAATGGCTTTCCAGGTAGGATGATCTCGTCTACGGTCAAGGCTTTTCTCAGAATCTGAAATTTGGAGCTAGAATCTTGGCTTTGTCTAAGATTTACTATGTGTTCTTTTGAATTTTGGGTGTCTCATTGCAATGAGAGTCTCAAAGCCAATGAATGCAGCTCACCACAGTGGGTCAGGCTTTTAAAACCTTCTCTCTCATCTGAAGAGTAGGGCTGGGGCTTCAGAGGACCAAGGAGAGTCAGATGACAGCATCAAAGGTGCGGTGGGTCCATCACCACCTCTGTGAGCTTGGGCAGATAACTTGCCCTCCCTTGAGTGACAAAAATGATGCCTGCCTTACAACAGCTCTTGGTGAATAGAAAACATTGGATAATTTTTAGTTATTATTATTACTGAGCCAGAGGTCATTTTGAAGAATAAATGAGGCTATATTTAAGTGAATTTTGCAAATCACAAAGCATGAACAAACTGTGATCTGGTGTGAATTATACTCAGGGCACAATGATTTTGAATAAAGGAGAAAAACACACAGTTTTCCCCTTTATTTTTTATAAAGGAATGATTTCCCTTTCAAATTGGGCCAAGAAAATCCTTGGCTGCAGATGCTCTTGAATTTAATTTTTCCAAAGTGGTTCAATTGAAGAGTTGTCACTTTGGCACTGCTGGGTCCTGCTGGCCTGTGTCTGACACAGAAAATGCAGTGAAGTGTTCACTGAGGTGGGGATGGGTTCTGAGCCAACAGGAGTGAGGCATGATGAAATGAGTGATCACCAGCATCTTCCCTGTCTGATCTCTCTCTTCCCCCTGCTCCTGCGTCTCCCCTACTTATAAGATCCCACTGTTTCTGGGATATAGGCCAGAGCTCGCACAGTGAGCTGGAGGGCTCCTGCCAGCAGATGAGCCAGGAAGAGTTTGTAACTCCAGAGCCCTAAGAGGCTGTGAATGTGGGTCAGAGTTACAGCTGAAGATGAAGGATGGTGCGCCATAGGCAAAGCCCTGGGTGTAGACTGATTATGTTCAGAAGTGTTGATGTTCTAACCCCCAGTGACAAGGCCTGTGTAGATGTGACAAGCGAAGATGAGGGCAGTCGTATGACTCTTATTCAATAAATGTGGGCCCCTTATAGAAGGGTGGCTGTAGGAAAAAGGCAAGCAGAGACTGGCACAATGCAGCTGCAGAGCAAGCAATGTCGGTGTTGACTGATGGCCTCTGTCAGATGCTAGAAAGACAACAAGGAGGAGAACACTTGGGCTTAGAGGAGCTGCCTCTGCCGCCATCTTGATTTTGGACGTTTGGCTTCCATAACTGAGACAGAACAAATGTCTGTTGTTCTGATCCACCCAGTTGACCATATTTTGTTACAGCAGACACAGGAAGTGACTCCAGCTTTTCAGTCCTGATGTGAAGATGATCCTCACTCTGCATATTCTGAGGTCTGATCTTGGCCTCTCATGAGGCCCAGCTGGAACAGAGTGCAAAAGGAACAGAGGCTCCCACAGGAGGGTGAGAGTGAAAGAGTCAGGGGAAGAGTGCATGTTTTGGTCTAAATGTTCACAGAAGGGGGTTGGGAACCCTGGTGTTGTCCTCTGTTCCTTTCACGCTGACACAGGAGAGCAAGGCCTGGCTCTCCTCTAAAAACGCGAGCTCATGTTCCCAAAATTTAGGAATAAATTTCAGGAACAACTGACAGAGGTTCAAGTAGAAAAAGTTTTGTTGGATAGAAAGAGAGGGAAAGAGAGTGAAAGGGCTTCTGTTTAAGAGAGACAGAAGGGGGAACCCGGAAAGGTGGGTAACCCAAGGTTGTCTTTTTCTAGGGGGTATTTAAAGGCTAAAGACAACGAGGTGGGATGGGTTTAAAGAAGGAGCCTCCAATAAAATTCAAGGAGGTGGAATCTTGATCAAATGAGGTCCAATAAAAATTTAAATCATACAAGCTCCCTCCCCCATCAGGAGGCTCTTCCAGGTGCACCAAATTCTTGGCCCTTTACCCCAGGGGTTTTGAATTACTACATTCCTGGGAGGGGATGGATCTAGACCCTTAATTCTCCACTGGTTTGATTATAAGGCTTTAATTGATCACTGATGTTCTTGACCTTTTGTAACAGTCTCCCTTCTTGTGAATTTTCTCCAAGGGCCTGCCCTATCTGTCTGCCTACTATTTTTTATCTATAATAACACTTGGCCATGGGGTGAGTAGGTCCTCTGTGCTATGTGCTCTTCTCCTCACATACTGTGACTTTGTCAGAAACAAGGCCAACTGCTCATAGATGAAAACCTGAAAACCTGTGAGCCCAAACAATCCTTTCTTCTCTTTAACTTGAGTATCTCAAGTAGTTGTTGCAGTTGTGGAAAGCTGACCAACACATAGGTAAGGGAGAACCTATGTGATTTTGTTTCTTTGTCCAGTATCCTCTCAAGTTACTGTTTGTCTTTTCATGTTTTGATCAGTGGTTCTGTAATGTGTAGCTTAACCTTAGACGCACAGAAGGGCTAGAAAATGGGACTTGAAATGGAGATGAGTGACTTGGAAATTTTGGACAGTGTCTTGTATCTGGAATCCTGTTCTATGAGTCTGACTCATTGTTGCCAGGTAACAGGTTGCCAGGTAACACGGTCCCCTGGCAACCTCCTCAGTGCCTTGAGCCAAAGATACTGAGAGTCCCAGTCATAAGCTGGGGACAATGGACTCTGCATCTTCCATGGCAAGGGGGTACTGTCCCCAGTGTCATAGAGGGCTGCAGAGAAAGGTCTCTGGGACACTGCATCCATACAGGATGCAAAGCACGCTCAGGGGCTCACAGGTTCTGCCTAGTCCTGTGTATTTCCAACACAATTTTGCTGGAGCAAACTTACCTTCTAACCCATACAATTCCTGCTTGGAGAAATGGCATCAGCTTTAGAAAGATGCTTTTTGGATGTGAAATCATTCAACAATCAAAGATGTTACCACACACTTAAAAGGTAGGAAGAATATATGTACGTACATTTTAATTTTCTGACAGATCTTGGCCAAAAATGGGAGTGAGCAAATATCAGAACCACTTTTGAGATACTTCTAGAGAGAGAGATAAAAAATGATAAAGTTAGTTGCTTAGTTTGAAAAATGGTTTCCTAGGCGAGAGTCCTTCTGCACTCTAGAGCTTCAGATTTTCCTTCTAGAATCTCTACTTTACTCCTCTCTGTTTGGTTCTGTTTGTCTCCCACAGGCCACATTGATTCACCTCCTGTGCCACAGTCCAGGCTGGCTGCTCACCCTGCAGGCGCCCTCTTCCCAAACACCTGCCCACCCGGCCGCCTCCCACCTCCGTCCCCTGTCATCTCTACTCAGCACGGTCTGGTCTCACCTCAAAGGGGCCTTCTCCCTGTCCACAGCATTCCTCTATCCACATAACTGGACAGAGGGGTTGAAAATGAAAAATAATACTTTTAAATAAATAAAACAATTCCCTGCTCTGAGGGGGCAAAATGGAAACTGAAGGGGGCAAAATGGAAACTCCTCACAGCCATCCAGGTCACAGTGGGGCCTTCTCCAGCCTCCTCCCAGCTCTTCCCAAGTCAGGAACTTGGGAAGAAGGAAGACAGGGAGCAGAAGGTGTTCAGAAGAGAGGGGTTTTAGACCCTGGTCTTTTCTTTATTCATGTTTGTTTATTTGTCTGAAGGGTGGAGATTTGGCTTTAAACCCATGACTTTCACACTGAGCTTCATCTTTGGACCTTTAAAAATTTTTTTAAATTATGAGAAAAGGTCTTGCTAAGTTGTTCAAACTGAGATGGAACTTGTGATCCTTGTGCCTCAGCCTCCCAGAGTGATGGGACTGCAGCCATGAGCCATCAGACCCTATTTATACAGTGGCTTTTAGGAGAGTCCAGTGTTTTTAGAAAGGCAGTGATTTCCATGATCCTCTTTTCAAATGAAACAAACAGAAGACAACAAGGCAGAAAAAGCTTGAGAACCACCAATTATCAGTGAAGGTCCTACCAGCTCTGAGAGTCCTTTGGAGGGCTATGAGCCAGCTATTCGCATTGGATATATTTTGACATTGGGGAAGGAGAACTGGGAACTGTCTCAGAATATAAATGAGGTATGTGGGGTCTAAGGGATAGATATTTGCTGTTTTCTGGGAGCTGAGGAGCAATCCTGACTAGACACAGGCATGGGGACAAAGAAGCTAGTGAGTTCAGGTTGGGGTGGACTTCCGGCTGGTGGATCCCCACAGGGTCCACAGTGCTGGAGGTGCTGATAGGGCTCTCCAGAAACCTGGCAGACAACGCAGATGCCCCAGACTTTAAGCAGGAAGGAGGCAGAGGAGAAATGAGGCACAGACTCCCCGAAGTTTGCAGCTCACAGCACAGTCTACAGTCTCAGTAGGGACACAGTCCTCCGCCCCCAGACCCAGCAGATCAGGTCCCCTGGGTGGTCCCAGAAGCCTGTCTCCTCACAGCCATCCAGGTCACAGTGGGGCCTTCTCCAGCCTCCTCCCAGCTCCTACTAAGATCTGAGGCCTGTGGCTCATGGTGTGATGGCAGACTAGGGGCACTGGAGCCTCAGGAGCCTTTGTAGATGCAGAGTTTCGAGCCTGTCCCCCCTTCTCTGCAGCCACTTGTCTGTCACCATGGTCCCCAGGTGCCCACTAATGCTGCAAAGCCTGATCCTACTCAGGTCTAGAAGGGTGGACATTCTAGCATTTCAGCCTGGCTAGAGGATAGTCAGACAGAACAGTGGACCAGGGAAGAAAGGAGACATTATGACTACCTCAGGAGGCATCTACCTGTCACCAGGAGGATCATGGAGAAGCCTTGAAGGTGTCAAGCCAAGCGTCACGTTTGTGTTTCAAAGGACATGAGGGAGGCTTGTGAGAGATAAGAGGTATTGATGTCAGATTGAATGGTTTCTAACGGAAGCACTGGGGCTGAAAAATCCAGTCGTGCTTGTGTGGCCTGTCCTTGTGCTGTGCCGTGCCCCCTCCCCACCAGATGCCAGCAGCACAAGTCTGTCTCCAGCAGTCTCACAGGCTCACACTCCTAGCTGTGACCTGTTGTCGGGAATGTCACTATGTGGTTCCTGATTGTATTACTTTTTTTTGTTCTTAAATTTTGTATGAATGGAATCATAGAGTCAGTACTGTTCTATGTTTTCTTTCTTTCATTTCCATTTGTCACAAATACCTGAAATTCTTTCTCATAGCTGCTCAGTATTCCAATGTGTGAAACACAGATTGACAGTGTTGTTAATTTGGGGCTACTATGAATAAAACTGTTATAAAAACACTCAAAAAAACACCAAGCCTGTCCCCAAATTTTATCCAATACTCTCACCTATCTGGTTGGAAGTGAGGGACAAAACTGCCACAGGTTGGGAACCACTGACATAGCATGGGACAGGTGCAGTGGCATCGGAAAGAAGGGGCATTCTGAAGGTTGAGTGAAGCCTTGGGGTCTGACGGAGACCAAGACGAGCCACACAATAGAACAAACACTCGCTGAGATTACGCAAAACACTGGGACAGTTTGCAGCACAGACACATTCTGGGACCCAGAGTCCTGAGTCAGGTCACATTTGGATGTCTGAGCTACTTCTTTTAATCTTCACTTTTGCCTGAAGGTCTTAGTCTAATTTTAATGACAGTGTAGGTCTCAACGCCGATGATCACCAACACACACACACACACACACACACACTTAGACGAACAGTCTTGTAATTATTATACAAAGGCACAATCAGATAAAATTTTATAATTGCACAGCTGCTCACTGTCAAAAATCTATCCTAAGGCTGCAGCTGTCTCTGATAGTCACTGTGTAGAAATTGGTGATAGAGATTAGGTAGTAGGTGATCTTACTTGTCCACAGATGCCCCAGAATGCCTGCTGTTTATACAGAAGTTTTGATTGTTTGGTTTCTTTTCATCACAGAGAACCGAGGGACAATTGTCCCCAAGCTATGTTCCTATCTTGAGTAAACTTACTAACAAAGAAAACTAAGATGGACCCAGAAAAACACTGCAGACAATCTTGCTTTTTAGTCCCCTCCTTTCAGTTTCAACTTTGATAGACAGGGACATAAACATGGGCTGTTATTAACTTAGGACCAGATTTAAAACATCGCATCTAGTCCCATCTAAAGGGAGAAGCTCAAATTTGGGGTGCCTCTGGAGACAGGTGTCCAGATCATGTTCAATTTGCAATCTATTCAACCAGAACCCACTTGTCTCCTGAGCTGAACCCCCCAACACAGTGCTACATGAATGCAAAGCAACAAAAACAGATGAAGTTGTGGTGAATGGCATAAATAGAAGGTCAAAGGGCGAGAGTAAACACCTCCATGCAGCTAAACTGAAATTGAATTTCTGCATTGCAAAGTGCTTTTTAACTATTTGTGTGTGGTGCACTGCCTGGTTTTAGTTGGTCTCGGCTGGGCTTTGTCCACACAGCCTGGGATATGAATGGTCCCCTTGAGGGAGCACTGACAAGCCTGGCCGGGAGCTACTGGCATTGCAGAAAGGGCACTGAGCTTGGAAACAGCTGACTCTGGACTTCAGTGATGGTTTTCTGACTGAATAGCTATACAGAGTGAGCAGATTACTGAGCCTCAGTCCTCTCCTCTGTACAGGAAAAATTCCCTGTCTACCTTGTAGTGGGGAGCAATAAATAAGAACGATTCTGTGACCCAGTTGGTATATAATCTAGAGAGATATGGGACACCCTAAGTTCAAGCAAAGCTCTGGGGAGATCTAGAACATTTCTGGAGCTTTGGCTTTCCTCCCAAAACACACGACTTCCCTCCAGTCTAGATGGTCCCTTCCTGACACACGGTGTGCTGCTCTCTGGGTCCCGACTAGTTCCATATTTCCATCAGCAGTCACGGTGCAATGAGTTGTACTTGATATTCCCTGAGCGCCTCTTCCAGAGATGCTCACTGTTTGCATTTTCTGATTAATTTTTTCCTTGATAGTTTTAATCCTGAGAGTAAATAAACTGGACAGGTTTTTAAAAAATTGTCGAATTTTCTACAGAATTTTTTGGCTTCTTGCAAGTAATCATTGGAATCTTGCCTCTATAATTATGCTTTCAATTCCGGTAATGGAAATTTTCAAAAATGTAAAATCCTAATTAGCCTTCGAATTAATGCCAAGGCAGTTTGTGCTAATCAAATAAACAATGGCCCCCAAATAGGTTTCTAGACCCACACTGAGGAGAATAAAAGACACATTCTGTTTTTCTCCATTTCTGATCCAAGTTGTGAATGCAGAAGTCCTGGGTTCCTGGTGGTGCTTCAGTTTCTTATCCAACAATTTAAGAAGATTAGCTGAACTGGCTACTGCCGGCTGTTAATTATTCACTGAATTAAATAATGATCGGTGAAGCAGACATTGTGATTGATTAATCAATTACGTAGACATGCTTGCATGCTGCTATTTAACACAGACCAGTCTTGTAAATCAAAACCCCTGTGACTCCTGTATGTAGGATTTTAGATAAAAATATCACATTGGACATGCTTACATTAAAAAATAAATTATCTTTTGGTTCCCTAAATTTATCTGGACATCCTGTGTTTTTATTTGCTAAATCTGGTAAGCTGTGACCTGACTCATCTTCCTTTGTTTTATTTTAATCCAAATTGATAACACTGTCAATGCCTTGCATCAGGCTGAGCGAGAAGGGGGCTGGCAGGGGGCCAAAGACAGGTCAGAACCTTCTCTTTAGGGATGGATGTGTCCTTCCTGCCAGGGTCTCCAGTGTCTGGGCTTTCAACATCTGGTTTTCTGCCTTCTCTTGCCAGCAGAGCCCAGGTCCAGTACCTGACTCTGTGATGACTACATATGTCCTTGGAAGGAGGACAATTAGGGGAGATGAACAGTGATGATGTTAAGGTTTATCAAGTACTCAGTGAGCCCGAGTCCTAATAGCAGGAGCTTTACATGCAGAAACTCTACCAGTACCACCCATGAGAGGGAAACGGAGGCTCAGCAAAGTCAAGCACTGAGCTTGAGGACACATTTGTAGGAAGTGGAGGCAAGGAGGCCACAGTCTCCACCAGAATGCTCTGTTGGAGGGGAATATTCTCACCAGTGGGATGTTTTACCCTTCAGAGGCTGTCAGACAATGCCAAGAGACCTTTCTATTGATTTTGTGTGTGTGTGATATTGGGGATTAAACCCAGGACCTCACACTTTGCCAGGCAGGCAGTCAGGAGACATTTCTGATCATCATGGCTAGGGAAGGGTGGATAGCACTCCTGACATTGAATGGTTAGAGGACAAGGACACTGTTGGGGACCACAAAGCGCATGGGAAGCACTACAACAGAATTACTGAGGCCTAAATGTCAATAGTGCTGAGGTGGAAACTCCTTGAAGGAGGAAATTGTGGAAGAGTCATGCATATTCCCACTTTAGCTGTCAGGAAACTAGGGCTCAGGGATGGACTTATATTCAAAGCAGCTCCAGCCTTTAGGTTGTAGGGGCAGGGCTATAGAGGGGCAGCATGACCAGGGAAAGGCTGGCATCCCCCCTAATGACCACTTACCATGGTTGTGGACGTCTTGACAATGTGTCTTGCCTTCTCTTGTGCTGATTTCCATACCTCCTGTAAAAGCAAAATTAGACAGTTTTACAATTTGTGTTCTATGTTTTCTGTTTTTTCCTAAAGTGAAAATTTTGTCTTTAAGGTTTTTTTTTTTTTTCCAGTCAGGGTGTCTGTAGTTGAGGCTGCCCCTAAACTCACTATGTAGTCTAGGCCAGCCTCAAACTCACAGCAATCGTCCTGCTTCTGCCTCCTGAATTCTGAGATTACAGGCATGAGCTACCACGTCCAGCACTGTGGTATGTGGTTACCTGGGATTGAAATCAGGACCTTGCGCTTGCCGGGCAGACGCCAGAACCACTGAGCTAAATCTCCGGGCCATGTCTTTAACTTTGATATAAATGGATTATTCCATCACTTTGTGGTAAAGTAATTCACAAGGCTATTTTATGTTAATATATGAGTGTGATCAAAGACTACAATCAATGTTTAAATTTTTAAAATTTATTACAGTACAAGACACATCACTATGAATCTCCCTCAAAATATTCCCTTTTGCATCAAACACATTTACCCCACCATTTTGGCAACTCTCAGAAGCATTTCTGGAAGCACTGTACTCTTTCATGAGTATCTTTAGTTGCATTGTTGTGAATTGATTCAAAACATTTACAGCAATTGATGCCCAAAAAGGCCTGACAGTGTGTCTTCACTACATCTGTCACTGTGTGACTGGCTTTTCCTTAAAATCAAAAGGGACCTTGAAGGGTCAACACTTTCAATGTATTTGGGAATTTGAGGCAGTCAGGACTCAAGAAAGAAGACTTTCAGAACTGCTGCAGAGAGTGGCCAGCCTGGTGAGACAAGTGTTTAAACCAAGGAGGAGGGCTTTGAGGGAATGAATGCTGATGTGCCTTTTACTCTAATAATTTTTAAACTTCCAACTTAAATATCGACTGTATATTTTGGTCACACTGTGTGTTTAGAACTTTTATTAAGGGGACTCTGTCCCAGATACTGTAGGATGAACTCTGCAAGCATTATCTCACTTATTCTTCACATTAGTCCCCCAAAATAGGACCATCTCATAGGTGAAAGAAATGAGATACTGGGAAGTTGGAAATGGGCTCAAGGTCACACCTGTAGAGATGTGCATGCTGTCTGGATCCCAAAGCCCTGGGGAGAGAGTGTGCTTTGGGAAGAAATGAGTGTGACTGATGGGGAGACAATCCAGGAGAGTGACTCTCCACATGGGGATGTCCTGGACCCCAACACCAAGTTCCTGGGTGGAACCTGTGGAAGATGAGTAAAAGTAATGTGTAGTTCTAAGCAGGAAGTGAGGTGAAATTGGAGAATTTAGGGTGAGAGGGTTAACAGTTGGGCTATGAAGTCAGGGGACAATCCTAGGCATTGGCTCTCCCATGCCAAGTTCTCTGGGCAAAGCTCACTCTCGATGTACGGATTTTTTGTTTGGTGGTACTGGGGATTGAACCCAGGGCCTGAACATTGAGCTACATCATCAGTGTTCTTTACTTTCTTTCTTTCCTTCTTTCTTTCTTTCTTTCTTTTGTTCTTTCTCTCTTTCTTTCTTTATTGATGGACTCAACTAAGTTGTTAAGTTGCTAAGTTGCTCAGATTGGGCTTGAACTTATACTCCTTTTGCCAAAACTCCTCAGACTGCTAAGATTACATGCATGTATCACCATGCCCATCTTGTATATGGAATCTTGAATGCAGTACACATGGGCTTCCTAGTGAGTTCCTGTTTTTCTGTCTTGGAAAGATTCCTTTGCATTGAAATTCCCCACTTCAATGTCTACAGGGCCCAGTACACTCTCTGATGTACTGGTGCAGCTCAATAGATACAGAGAACAAAGAGAAGGAAAATATTTATAATATCATGTTAAGCAAGAAAAGTAGGCTTCCAGATTTTATACATACTGAGCAAAGCTGAGAAGAAATATACCATTTTTGTGTTTGGGTGATAACTTTTTTCTTTCTCTGTGTTTTCCAAATTTTTAAGAATGAGCCCCAAGTCAGAAACAAATTCTGTTTAAAAAGAGCTCAGGAGTATTGCTGCTGTGCAGATAGGCCTCTGGTGTACAGGCCTGGCTGCTATTCCACAGTGCTCTGGTCCTGAGCTCTTGCACACCCAGTGCAGGAGTAGGAGCCCACAGAGCCTCCATGTATTTGTCTGCCGCTGAGTAAGTGCTATTACTACCTCGGCAGGCCTCTGAGGAGAGGGTCTGACCCACTTTCCACAGTGTATGCAAGGAGAAGTCATCAGAGACTCCATCTTCACATTAATGTTTGGGTCTTCACTCACTTCATCAGTGCACATTAATGTTTGGGTCCTGACCTCTAGTAGAACCGGTGTGTGTGGAGGAACCCGCAGAAACTCAATATACTTGTCTGCACACTCTAAATAAGTGCAGTGGCAGTACTGGGACCTATGCAGAGGCCTTTGTTGTGTGACTCTGCTCTGTCTACCACATCAAAAAAAAAAAAAAAAACTCACTGAAACAGTGAAGAAATCCTGTTGACTATACCCTTTGGTGAGTTGTTAGAGTCAGTCTCACCTGCAACATTCTTGACTCTTACAGAGTTCAATACTGCAGGTAGATGTTCAATGAGATCAACTCAAGCATTATAGCCAGAACCTAGACAGGGGATGATGGCTGTCTTCTTTTTTTTTTTTTTGAGACAGGGTCTCACTTTGTAGTTCAGGCTGGCCTTGAGCTCAGCCTTAAACTCACATCACAGCAATCCTCCTGCCTCTGCCTCCTGAGTGCTGGGATTACAGGCATGAGCTACCACACCCGGCACTGTGGTATGTGGTACTGATTGCTGCTGGATGTGAGTCTCCACACCCAGTATGGTATATGGTTACTGGGGATCGAACCTGGGCCCTTGCACTTGCAAGACAGGCGCTGGAACCACTGAGTTAAATCCCCAGCCCCGACAGCTGTCTTCTTATGACTACCCAAGTTCAACCTGCATGCTACTGACCATACTATCTACAGAAGAGAGCAGATCCATGCCATGAAGGGCCTTTTTGGTAGTATGTTTGCCTTTAGTTGTTGTTGTTGTTGTTCTTTTTCCTCCTTTATTCTGACTTCTCTTTTATTCTTCATTTCTCTACTTTTTTTGTTGCTGAGTCTGTCCAATTTTAGATTTTTTGCTTCTCTCAATTTCTCTTATTTTTACAGGAGAGAGAAAATAGTTTCTGTTTAGCCTGTTGCCACTGGATATCCCTATTCTTCTCTTGTTCCCTCATCCTCTCTTGTCTTCTGATCAGTATTAGTTCCCTGAAGTTAATTCATTTCAGTTCTCCCTGCTCTCTTTCATAAGTACTATTATAGGAGGGTGAATACTGTTTCTAGTGGTCTTGCTGTTGTTAGTCTATTTTGTTTTATACTCATCCCTTTGTCTCTTTTATCTTCTAATTTTTATCAGTTTCCCAGAATTTGTGTGATCTTTATATGTCTTCTAACCCTATTTCTAATCTCTCCTTCTCCTTTTAGCTCCCTGTCCCCCCGTCCCCCACCCTGGCAACTCCTGGGTGACCCTCTTTACATAAAGGGTGATGCTGCTATATTGAAGGAACTATACATTGTAAACATATTTCTGTTTCACTCTAAATTTTGGCTATGATCACAGATCTAACTTATGAAGTTAAAGATATCAAAATTATGATTGGCAAAGTTTGTCATTTCCCATCCTTTTTGATGCTGTTGATGATACTGATTGTATTATGTCAACTGACATGATGTGATGTCATGTGATGTTTAAGTACTTTTCCTGGTGTGCTAGAACTGAGGTCACTTAAGGGCCATTACGGATCAAAGGAGGACAACCCAGGAAGCAGCCATCTCCTAAGGGTTCCAAATGTTAAGAAGAGATTTGCAATAAACATTTCCCTGATAGCAAGACAGGAATTAACCCAAAAAATCAGGACAACAAAAAAGTAGAAATGAGAAAAAATTTAAACAGACACAAAGATCATTACCACAGGGGAATCCAGGCAAAAGAAAAGTAGAGCAAACTGAAGCTCAAACACCAGGACTCTGAGCCAATAACAAAAGAGGATTTAGTAAAATAGAGATCAGAAATAATCTCTCAGATAAAAACAGAGAGAGTATCCAAAGTGAAAGATATGATTAATAGCACTAAAGAAGAGATAGGAGCATGACAGAGTCTTAGATTGTGAAAATAATGGAATCTATTGGATATCTTCCAACAGATTTCCAGGACATGAAAAACTCCAATGAAAGTTTGCAAAATAGGAGGAATGAATGTGAAGATAGAATACAAGACCTAGAATATAGGATTTCAGCCAGTGAGCAGGAAAGGAATAATTTATGGAAAATAGCAGTGTACCACAGGAAATCAATCCAGCATTTCCTAGATGATAATGTAAAGATGAATAACATTGGAGTCAGTGAAGGAACAGGAGATAGTACAAAAGATAATTTTAAAAAACTGTTCACAGATATAGTGGCAGAAAACTTTACAAGAAAAGGAGACTAATTTGACAAACAGATAAGTGAGGCATATAGGACTCAAGTGGCTGTGATCTAAAACAATCTACACCTAGGCATATAATAATCAAGATTCCAGAAATCCAACAGAAAAATTAAATACTGAAAGCAGTCAGAGAATAGAAACAAATCACATACAAAGGAATGCCCATCAGAATCACAGAAGACTTTTTATCAGAAACACTCCAGGAGAGCCTAGAGTGAAGTATTTCAGGTCCTAAAAGAAAACAGTCTCCAACCTAGATCAGTGTTTCCTGCAAAACTATCTTTCAAAACAGATGGGGAAATAAGATACTTCCATAAGTATCTTATGCAGTTTTCCTAAAAAACTGCATGAGGCTGGGGATTTAGCTCAGTGGTTCTGGGCCTGTCTTGCAAGTGCAAGGGCCTGGGTTCAATCCCCTGGTAACCACATACAATACTGAGCATGGAGACTTATGCCCAGCAGCAATCAGTACCACATACCACAGTTCTGGGTGTAATGACTCCTGCCTATAATCCCAGTACTTGAGAGGCAGTGGCAGGAGGATTGCTGTGATGTGAGTTTGAAGCTAAGCTCAGGGCCAGCCTGAACTACAAAGCGAGATCCTGTCTCAAAACAACAACAACAACAACAACAACAACAACAACAACAACGAAAAACACTTCATGAATCCAAAACATACACTCTAAAAATTCAAAATAATCCCTAGAAAAAGGCAATGAGTGTCACAATCCTATAAGACCAGCATAGTGAACTCACCCAGCAAGGAAAGAAATTCAATGGAATGAGGGGGAGAGCAAAGAATAAAAGAGCCAAGAACAGGAAACATCATGACAGGGCAAATCAGTACATTTCAAGTATAACCATTAATGTCAATGGCCTCAACGCACTAATTCAAATACATAGACTGGCAGAATAGTTTAAGAAGCAAGATCCAACAATGGGCTGTATATAAGAAACAAGTATAATTCAGAAAAAGATCCATACACTGAAAGTAAAAGGATGGAAAACAATTCTCCATTCAATTGGAAACAGCAAAAAAGTGGTTTTGGCAGACAAAGTAGATTTTATACCAAAATTAATTAAGAGAGACAAAGAAGGACACTATATCTTTGTACAGGGAACAACCCAAGAGGAACAGATGTCATTCATAAATATTTATGCACCCAAATTCTAGTGCACCCAACTACATAAAGCAAATATTAATGTACACAAAAAGGCAGATAAACACTAATGTAATAGTAGTAGGGGACCCCACTGTCACAATTAGACAGATCAACTGGACTAAAATCAATAATGAAATACTTGAACTGAACCAAACTTTTAAATAAATGGATTTAATAGATGTCTACAGAGTATTTCATGCCACAAAGTCAGAATATAGATTCTTCTCAGCTGCTCATGGGTCATTCTCTAAAAAAGACCACATGCTAATTCATAGAACATGCTTAAGTAAATATAAAGAAACTGAAGTTGTCCCATGTATATAGTCAGACCACAGAGCCTTGAAACTGGAGATCAATAGCAAAAGAAATTCCAAGAACCTCATAAATGCATGGAAATTGAACAATACCCTTCTGAAAAACCAAACAGCCACAGAAAAAATTAAGCAGTTCTACAATGAAATAATAATGCCAGTACAACATGGAGGAATTTATGGGACACAATAAAGTAATATTATGAGGGAAATTCCTAACAGTCCATACTAGGAAAACAGAATGAGCTCAAATAAACATATTAAACCTCAAACTACCAGAAAAGGAAGAGAAAAATAAACCCAAAGCTCATATGTGGGAGGAAATAATAAGGATCAGAGTAGAAATTAGTACAATGAAGAATAAGAGAATGATTTAAAAAAAAATCAATGAATCAAAGTGTTTTTTTTAAAATTATCTTTATTGGTACGTTAAATATACACATCATGCTTGCACTCCATAATGGGGATTTGTACCAGTATAAGACACAACTTAATTCTCATTTTTTCCCATAGCCCCACCCACCCTACCACCCCCCCATATATATAAAATTTGTTTCCTTACTTTTTTGTTACAATATCATCAAATTTCTGCCATAAAAAATGATAAGTTTGAATCATTTCTAATTAAATGGACATACCTTGAGGATATCCTCATAAGTGAAATAAATAGGTCACAGGTAGATACATATCGCATCTTTTCTCTGGTATGAGAAAATGAAGATGTAAATGAGTCCTAGCATTGTATGTTATATATTGTGAAATAGAAAATGCTCAATGTAAAATAGGGTGAAGGAAGAAGAAAGTGTTATTTTTTTTAAAAGAATAAATAAAGTTAAGAAATCCTTAGCCAACCCTACAAAAAAAAGGAAGGTAAAAGGTCAAATCCATGCAACCAGGAATTTAAAAAGGGGAAGTCACCATAGATCCAGAAGAAATTTAGAAAATAATAAACACTTCTTTTCTGAACTTGTGCTCCAGTAAGATGGAAAACACGGAAGAAATGGGTAGATTCCTAGATACATATGAACTTCCAAAGTTGAACAAAGAAGTTATTAACAATAAATGCTGGCAGGTCTGTGGGGAGAAAGGAATCTTTCTCCACTGTTGGTGGGAATGTTGACTAGTGTGACCACTATGGAGATCAGGGTGGAGATTCCTCAAAAAGCTAGGATTAGAGGTCTCATTTGGCCCTGTGAATTCCCTGCTTGGTAAATACATGAACGAACTAAAAAGGATCATACCACACCAACATATGTGTACCGATGTTTATAAGAGCAGTTTGTAGTAGCTAAATCTTGGAGACAGCCCAAATGCTTATCAATAAGACACTAGATAAAAAAGACTTTTTAAAATAAAATGGAGTATTACTCAATCATAAAGAATGATAGATTTGAGTCATTTATACTCGGAGGGATGTACCTTGAGAATATACTCATAAGTGACATTAGTAGGACACAGATCTGTAAGTACCATATCTTTTCTCTAGTATGAAAAACTGGAGGTGTAAATGAATGTCAAAATGTATGATTAGAAGTGTGAAATAGAAAGAAAAGTTTCCAAAGGAGTGGAAAGAGCAAGTAGGGGAAAGTAAAGAAGGGGAAGAAAAACTTTGATGGTAGAAAAGTAAACAAAGCTCATGTATATATGGGGTGAGGGTTGTAGGGACAGCAGGAGAAAGGGGAGAAATGAGAATCAAGATGTGTCACGTACAGGTACAAACTCTCAATGTGGAATGTGATCATAATGTATGCATAAAATATACCAATTAGAAGCCAATATAAAATAATACAAAGAGCTCGGTCATGAGGCTTTGTTTTTTACTGAAGTTGAGAGAGGACCTACGTGCTTGTGAGGGCCTAGAGATGAGAGTGAAGGCTGCTGTGTCCTTGTCTTCTTGGAGCTTCCAATCTGGCCAAAGCTTGGCCTTGAACAGAAAATTGAATGAGCAAAGAGAGGACCTCAGTGACAGCTACCTTGTAGAGTGTCCTGGTTCTCTTTGAAAGAAATACTGTGATTTTATCACAACTCAAACTCTGGGGCTCAATGACTGTTGGGGGATGGAGACAAACTATAAAAAAGGGGGGGTGGTCCTTGATGCACCCGTGGTGCCGGTTTGTTTCCATGGCTTCCTAGGAGGTTGTGGTCAGGTTCATGGGTATCGGAGCCTGTGCAGGAGGCAGTGGGGAGCAGTGGTTGGGCAGCAGGTAAATACACAGACTTTCCCAAGAACGGAGTCAGAGATCCAAGCGTCAGAAGTAAGTGGTGATCAAATGCACCTATTTACCCAGAACCCCCTGCACATTCCAGTTACAATGTCCAGCAGGACAATTGGCCTTTCTGCTAGAAATACGAGAAAGGGAGGATTTCGTACTGGATCATTACTGAACGATGCAGCAAGGGTGACAGCTGAGTGAAGCCAAGAGGGGCATCCAGCTGGAATCCTGAGCATTACCAATGAGACCGGAGAGAGAGAGGGGAGAAATCCCTGGAAGGCGGAGCCTAAAAGGCAGTAGGGGAAAAGACGAAGCTGTTGTCTAAAAATCATTAGAGTAGTGGGTTCTGACCGTCGGACCACAGACAGAAAGGACAAGAGGTGCCTACTCACATTGTGGATGCCCACACTATGGTGCCCACGTCGTGTCCCATGGTGAGAGAATGAAACCATGGGCGGAGGAGGTGGGGTGCAAACGGGACTATTTAAAAGATATAAAGTAGAGCTCCCACTAGCTGGGAGGGTCCTGAGTACATTACCTGTGCGAGCTTTTGGTCTGGGAGTTAGTTTATAAGGGTTCTCAAAGTGAGCTCAGACTTGTGTGAGCAGCAGCATCTCTAAGCCATGGATGACTACATACTTTTGGGGATCCAGTTGTGCAATGCTTATGCAGGTCCATGTGCCCTTGAGCCGGTGGCTTGTCTATCATGCTCTGATATTTTGGGGAGGTCCCTGACAGCTGAGGAACACCCAGAAGAGGTTTCTCAAAGATTTTCGGAGTGCCATGACTCAGCAGACTCCATTTCAGATTCCTATTTTAGGGCTGCTGTCTTTATTGCCTAATCAAATCCTAAGTCCTATTTCACTAATTTCTGTTACACTATAGGCCTGGGGACTCATGCAATATAGAATATCTTAAAAAAAACCCCAAATGACCCCAATTCAATTATAATTAATTATAATCTCATTTACATTGTGGTTTTGACTCAGGACTTTGGCACCTGACAGCTCCTCAGAGGTCCATATAGTGATACCCTCCCCCCAAGGTAGCTGCCTTATCCCAGATGGGAGTGAATTGTAAATCACAGCATCAAAGAGCTGCTGTCTTCCTGTTCAAACCACAGGAGCCTCTGACACCTGGCTGCTTCCAGAATGAGCTCTTCTCAGTGGCCCCTCCCCTTCTGTGGAGCCATCCCAGCCAGTCTACCCTTTATCTCATACGTGTGCCCTGTGGTGTGTCCTTTGTCAGATACCGAGAACCAGGACAGCGCTGAGGCTGGAGAGACCCTCAGTGGGGTGGGGTGCAGGTTGTGATGCTACAGAGCAGCCCTCAGACTCAGAGCCTCTGGGAGACTCACCTGCCTCTTGCAGAGCTAGTCCTGGGTGGCAGTCATAAAAAAGGTGTACTACATCTCTGTTCCTTACTAAGTTTGAGAAAATGGCAGTTGACTCTACCTACCAGTCAAGAGAAGAGAGTAGAGAAGCTATAGAAGCTGTCCTGGACCCCAGACCTGGGCATCATGGCGAGACCACAGACAGAAGCGAGGGAGCAGATCCAGGTCTGCAAGTGGGTATTCAATTTTCTGTTCAAGGCCAAGCTTTGGCCAGATTGGAAGCTCCAAGAAGACAAGGACACAGCAGCCTTCACTCTCATCCCTGCAAGGCAGGGTGGGGATGGGGAGCAAATCAGCTTTTTGATTCCTGGGGTAGAGTGCTGGGAGCAGGCACTGGGCAGCACCTGTACAAAGGGAGATTATGTGCCTCCCAGCTGGGGCTTGGGGAAGCTTCTCAGAGCCCTGCAGTTTGAGCTGGGCTTTCCCTCAAACAGTGCACTCCCAGGAGGGGCAGCTCTTTCCTGCTGGGCAGTGGGTGCACCCAGAGGATGGCAACTCACCCAGGATCACACAGCCAGTGGGAAGCTGGTCAGGAGTCAAGCCTAGAGCTTTGGGCCTTCAAAGTCCATGCACTATTTCTCTTCTACATTGCCCTCATCATTTAAAAAAATGGAATTTCTTTTTTTCTTTATTTATTTTGCAGCACTGGTATGAAGCCAGGATCTGTCTTC
>PVIR01026086.1:0-23913 GCA_004026965.1 Petromus typicus | reverse complement strand
ATTTTACATTGAGCATTTTCTATTTCACAATATATAACATACAATGCTAGGACTCATTTACATCTTCATTTTCTCATACCAGAGAAAAGATGCGATATGTATCTATCTGTGACCTATTTATTTCACTTATGAGGATATCCTCAAGGTATGTCCATTTAAGTAGAAATGATTCAAACTTATCATTTTTATGGCAGAGTAAATACACTGTTCTATAGAAGAACCACAGCTTTTTTATCCAGTCTCCAGTTGATGGACATTTTGGTTGTTTCCCAGCTTTAGCAATCACAAACTGAGCTGCTATAAACATGGGTGCACATATGTCAATGTGATATGAGTCTTAATTCTTGTGTGTACATACCTAGCAGAGTGATGCCTGGGTCAAATGGGACCTCCAATCCTAGCTTTTTGAGGAATTTCCAAACTGTTCTCCACAGGGGTTGTATGAGGCTACATTCCCACCAAGAGTGGAGAAGGGTTCCTTCTCCACAGCCTTGCCAACATTTGCTGCTGGCTAATTCTGAATTGGCAGCCATTCTTTGCGGGATGAGATGAAATCACAGCATTGTTTTCATCTGCATTTCTTGAATGACTAATAATGTTGAGCATTTCTTCATATGCTTCTTAGCTGCTCTTACTTCTTCCTCTGAAAAATATCTGTTCATTTCAGATGCCCATTTTTGAATTGGGTCATTCAATTTGGGTGGGCTGATTTTTTTGAGCTCTTTAAATATTGTAGATAGTAACCTCTTTGTCTGAGAAACACCTGGTAAAGATTTTTTCCTAAGCTGTTGGTTGGCTATTTATGCTGTTGGTGGTTTGCTTTGCTGTGCCGAAACTTTTTAAAAGAATGAGGTCCCATTTGCTGATTTATTTTGCCAATTCCTGTGCTATAGAGGTTTTGTTCATGAAGTCTATCCCTAAGCCAAAGTCTTCAAGACTTTTACCTAACTTATTTTGCAGCAGGTTCAAAGTGTCTATTTTACTATTTAGGTCGCTTATCCACTTTGATTTTAGCTTGGTACATAGTGAAAGAGCTAGGTCTAGTTTTAGTCTTTGGCAAGTTAAAGCCAATTTTTCCAGCACTATTTGTTAAAGAGGTTATCTTTCCTCCATTGAGGATATTTGGCTCCTTTGTCAAAGATGAGGTGGTTCACTGTACCTGGAATAGTTTCTGGATCTTCTAGTCTACTCCATTGATCCCCAGGACTGTTACTAGGCCAGTACCATGCAGTTTTTATCATGGTAGCTTTATAGTATAGTTTCAGGTTTGGAATTGTAATATCTCCCACAATGTCCCTGTTGCTTAGAATTGCTTTTGCTATTCTAGGTCTTTTGTGATTCCAGATGAAAGTTTGGATTTTTTTTCTCTAGATCTGTAAAATATGCTGCTGGGATTTCAATCAGGATTGTGTTGCATCTGTATGGTAGTTTTGAGAGTATAGCCATTTTGATGATATTGGTTCTTCCTACCCATGAGCAAGGTATGTCTTTCCATTTTTTGATATCATCTTCTATCTCTTTTTTCAGTGCTATAGTTTTCAGAGTAGAGGTCTTTCACCTCCTTTGTTAGATTGATTCCCAGATATTTAATTTTTTTGGGTGCTATTGTGAAGGCAACTGACTCCCCAATTTCTAACTCAGTGGGCCTACTATTTGTGTATACAAAAGCTATTGATTTTTAAATGTTGACTTTGTAACCAGCTACATGGCTAAATTTGGCAATTAGTTTCAGTAGTTTTTAATTGAGTTTTTAGGATCCTCTAGGTAGAGTATCATGTCATCAGCAAATAATAGCAATTTAATTTCTTCTTTTCTTATCTTTATTCCTTTTATTTACTTCTTTTGCCTTATTGCTATGGCTAATATTTCCAGAACTATATTGAACAGAAGTGGTGAGAGAGGACATCCTTGTTTTGTTCTTGACCTTAGTGTGAAAGGTTTCCATTTTTGATCATTTAATGTGATGCTGTCTGATGGTTTCTCATAGGTAGCTTTTATTAATTTGAGATATAGACCATCTATTCCAGTCTTCTGTAGGGTTTAGAACATAAATGGGTGTTTATTTTGTCAAACGCTTTTTCTGCATCAATTGAGATGACCATATGGTTTTTGTCTTTGAGTCTGTCAATATAGTGTATAACATTTATTGATTTATGTATGTTGAACCATCCTTGCATCCTTGGGATGAATCCAACTTGGTCAGGGTGTATAATCTTTTTGATAATTCTCTGTATTCTGTTTTCCAGGATCTTATTGAGGATTTTTGCATCAATATTCATTAAAGTTATTGGCCTGTAGTTCTCTTTTTTGGTTGGGTCTTTCTCTGCTTTTGGAATCAGGGTAATGGTTGCTTCCAGGAGTGGGTTTGGGAGCACTGCTTCCCTTTCAATTTCTCTGAAGAGTTTCAGAAGTAGAGGCCCTAACTCTTCTTTAAAAGTTTTATAGAATTCAACAGTAAAACTGTCAGGTCCAGGGCTTTTCTTTGTTGGCAAATTTTTAATTACATTTTCAGTTTCACAGATTGTTATTGGGGTATTTAACATTTCTATATCTTCTTTATTCAGCTTTGGGAGTTCATATGTGACTAGAAATCTATCCATTTCTTATACATTTCCATTTTATTAAAGTATAAATTTTCAAAGTAGGTGTTTATTATCCTCTGGACTTCCTCTGGGTCGGTAGTAATTTCTCCGTTCTCATTCCTAATAGCATAGATATGAGCCTTTTCCTTCCTTTGTTTAATGAGGTTGGCTAAGGGTCTATCAATTTTGTTTAGCCTCTCAAAGAACTAATTTTTCAATTCATTGATTTTTGTGTACTGTTCTTTTAGTTTCTATTGCATTAATTTTTGCCCTGATCCTTATAATTTCTTGCCTGGTGTGAGCTTTGGGTTTGTCTTGCTCCTCTCTTTCTAGTCACTGGAGGTTCAGCATTAAATTGTTTATTTGCGCTTTCTCCATTTTCTGGATGTAGGCTTTCACTGCTATGAATTTTTCTCGTAGAACTGCTTTCATTGTGTCCCATAAATTTCTATATGTTGTATTAGGGTTATCATTTAGTTGTAAGAACTTTTAAATTTCTTCTCTAATTTCTTCTGTGACCCATTGGTTGTTCAGCAGAGTGTTGTTCAGTTTCCTTATGTTTGTGAGGACCCTGGGCTTTCCTTTGCTATTCACCTCCAATTTCAGGGCACTATGGCCCAACAGTATACAAGGGATAACTTTAATCTTTTTATATTTACTTAAATCTGTTCTATGAATGAGCACATGGTCTGTTTTGGAGAATGATCCATGAGCGGCTGAGAAGAACATAAATTCTGACTTTGTGGGGTGAAATACTCTGTAGGCATCTATTAAGTCCATTTGCTCTGGTTTAGCTCAAGTATTTCTTTATTGACATTTTGACCAGTCAATCTCTCTTTGTGACAGTGGGGTATTGAGGTTCCCTACAATTTGGAGTTTATCTGGTTTTTCATGGCCATTAATGTTTGTTTTATGTAGTTTGGTGCATTAGAATTCAGAGCATAGATATTTAAGATCGTTATTTCTTTCCCTTGGTTTTTTCCTGTACTAAAAGAAACTGTCCATCTTTATCTCTCTCTATCAGTTTTGGCTTGAAGTCTATTCTGTCTGCAAACTAAATCACCACTCCTGCTTTCTTGCTGTTTCCTGTCGCATAGAATATTGTTTTCCATCTCTTTACTTTCATTCAGTCCATGGGTTTCTTCTGAATTAGGTGTGTTTCCTGCATGCAGCAGATTGTAGGATCTTGCTTCTTGATCCACTCTGCCAGTATGTATCTCTTAATTGGTGCACTGAGTCCACTGACATTAATGGCTATGACTGATATAAGCAAATGTAGTGCTGCCATGTTTTCCTGTTCTTGGCTCTGTTATTCTACTTTTGCCCTTTTCCCATCAGTTTCTTGTTTGGTCCCATGGGTCGACTCAGTTAGGTCTCATGGATTTGTATCTTTCCTTATTATTCTCCAAGATATTCTTTAGAATGTTTTGGAGGACAGGTTTCATATTTGTGAAGTCTTTCAGGTGTTTTTTTGTCATGGAAGTGTCTTATTTTCCCATCAGTTCTGAAGGATAGTTTTGCAGGATACATTAGTGTGGGTTGGAAGTTGTTTTCCTTTAGGATTTGAAACACTTCACTACAGGCTCTTCTTGCATTGAGTGTTTAAGTTGAAATGTCTGCTGTGATCCTGATGGGCTTCCCTTGGAATGTAACTGTTTTCTTTTCTCTGGCTGCTTTCAGTATTTCATTCTTTTTTTTTAATCTGGAACTTTTACAATTATAAACCTAGGTGTAGATTTTTTTCATGTCACAGCATGTGGAGTTCTGTAAGCTTCATATATTTGTACATCTAATTCTTTTCCTTTTTCTGCTATTTTCTCTGTGAATAGTTTTTTAATGTGTTTAGCATTGTCTCCTGCTTCCTCAGTGACTCCAATCAATCTTATGTTATTCTTCTTTGAATCATCTAGGAGCTGTTGGACTGATTTTTAATTATCCCTTGCTTTTTGTCTATAGATTATGCCTTTCCAGTTCATTGGTTGAGATCCTGTCTTCTAGGTCTGAAATTTGGTCTTCTGCCATATTCATTCTATTGTGTAAACTTTCACTTTCTCTCTTAATTTCTTGGATTTCTGTTTGTACGTGTTTAAAAGTTCCATTGCTTTTGCTATCTTGGATTCTATCAATTCAATTATTTTCTCTTTAGCTTTATTAATCATTGTGTTGACTGTGTCTAATATCTCTGCTTTCATCTCAGAGATCAGTTCTGGTTTCCATTTTACTAGATCTGCTTTAGTCACCATTTCTGAGGACCCTGAAGACTGGCCTTCAGACTTCTCTATTTCCCTTCCCCCTGTGTTACCTTCAGGTGAGGATCTTTGTATCTGAGACTTTGAGTGTTTCCTCATCTCTGAGTTTTTGTTTTTGTTCTTGTTTTTGGCTTTGTACCTGCCCTGTTTTCTGGCAATGTTTGTTGCAAGTCTCTTTCTTCCTAATATTTAGGAACCTTAAAATATCAATGTTTCCTGGGTTATTCTTTACAGTCTGTGTTGGAACCTAAAGAAAAACCCCTAGTTCTGGCACACCATATGAGGCATTCAAATAATACGGTCAGAACACCTTCTCCCATCTGCTTAGAGGCAAGAAGGCTCTGGCTCCTGTGCTGCTACAATGGTGCTGCCTGAGGTTCCAATAGTCCCGCCTGCTCACCAGTACAGAGTCCCTGGGCTCACTTGTGCAGTCATCCTGGAGGTCAGTAGGCTTTAGGCCCTGTACTGGTGCAATGGTACTGACTGATGTTCCAACAGGCCCACCTACTCACCAATAGAGTCCCCGGATGTGCTTCTGCAGTTGGCGTGGAGAAAGGCAGTGTCTGGCCTTGCTTTGCTGCGATGGTGCGGGCTTCTCCTTCTCCAGCTCTGCCCTTCGTTTTACTCAGTCCTTGGGTGCTCTTTTGGCATGGGCCTGGAGGCTGGCAAGCTCCAACCCCCAGGCTAATTCAATGGCGAAGACCACTACCTCCGCAGTGCTGCCCACTGTTATCTAATTTATACTTTTAATCTTTATGTATAGGAAGTGTACCAATAAAAACACATCTTCACTGAGATTATCAAATCCTTGGAAGCCTATGAGGTATTAATCCTGTTCTTAGCAGACAGAAACAGGCTTTGGGATCCACCTGGGGTGGGTGGGAGGGGAAGAGGGAGGGCACTCAGGGCTCCAGAGCTCTGCTCTCTCCCCCCTCACCCCACTGCTCACAGCAGCTCTAACATCAGGTGCAGGAGTAGGAACAAAGGTTGAGCCATCGCTCGGCACATCCTAAAGTACTTTCTCCCTCACTACCTTATCCAGCACAGCCTGGTGCTGTGGAAATACATGGCCATAATTATTTTCATTACACAGTCCAGAATATTAAACTCTGGCAGCCTGTGGCTGGCCCTGATCAAGTGCTCAGGAAGCAGAGATTCTAGAGCCCCCTCTTCCTTCCCTACAATCCACTCTCTCTAGAAATCTGCCCAGTGTTTTGGAGCTTTCAACAGTGACCAACAAATACTACAAATCTAGACATTTACATGTAAACTCGCATAACTGACAAGAACACGAATCAAAACTCCCCGTGCTTTCCTGTAGTCATAGCACCTTGGCAGGCTGAGATGGGAGGATCACAATTTGTAGTCCAGCCTAACTTATTAACTTAGGAAGACTCTGTCTCAGAATATAATAGTAAAAAGGTCTGGGAATGTAGCTTTGTATGAAGCCCTTAAGCTCAATCCCTGGTGCCACAAAAACCAAAAGACAAAACAAACAAAAGAAAAACTTCCTTGGAAGAAATGCAGATAGCAAGCTCCTTACTTTATGCCCCAATTTGGAGCTTAATTCCATTGGAGGGTGCTGATAAACGGGACTTGGACTAATGGTACAGAGGCATTTCCAGGACTGAGTGGAAGTGGAGAGGCCCAAGAATGAGAGAACACACATCCTGTATTTGTGCTCACTGCTCATCTCATTACATCCTGACACAATTCATCCTTCTGTGTTCATTCTTCCTGTGACGCCTCAATAGACCCTAACAACCGATATAACAAGCAGATCAAGTGTGTACATATATTCCCTGTAAGGGTACAGGCAGTTCCACTTAATTTATAATCATTTTTATTTCACTGAGAGAGTCTGTCATAAGGTACTATTAACTTAAGTGCTCTATGGTACAGATTCACTTTATTGGAGATAATGGAGAGAGACGATCTCTGGAAGAAGATTCATGGCGAAGCCTTTTCTACTGGAGTGACAATCAGGCACAGTGTCATGAGCTGGCATCATATAATGGGCCATGATCTCAGCATAATTATGCTTTATGGATTTTAAAGTGAGTGACTTCCCTGGAGCTGGCCATTAGTGGCTTTCACAAGGTGCTTGAGTATGAAAACAGCAGGGCTCACCAGTGTGTTCCATAAAACACGGAAGACTCCTGGGGCTCTGGCCACAGAATAGGAAGGCAGATGAGGGAGCTGCAGGCTCAGGCCCTGGGTCATATCAGGCTGCTGTCAGATCTTCCTCTGCCTCTGAGGCTGATCAGTTTTCAGAGCTCTGATGAGATTATTCACTTGTAAAATACAGGAAGAGAAAAGTAACTGCCTCTTCCTGTTGTGTGAAGATTAAGAAAGAAGATATGTGTGGCACATAAAAAGGATTCAGGAAATATTAGGAGACACTGTTTATTATTTGTTCTTCATATTTTAGGGTGCAGATTTGAGTATACATGACTGTTTTTTTAAAGGGGAAAGTTGAATGTAACTGCATGCCTGTAATCCCAGTGCTCTGGGAGGCTGAGGCAGGAAAACTACAAGGTTGAGCCCAGCCTGGGCATCTAAACTATTTTAGCAAGACTCAGTCTCAAAACAGAAAGTAAAAAGATCTGAGGATGTAGAAATCATCCTAGGTTCAATGCCCAATACTACAAAACAGAAAAGGTTAATAAATTTATATATGTACTTTTTCCTTGGTGGTGATGGTTACAATATACATCACCTGAAAAGTTTTTATGAAAATGGGCTGAGCTTTGAAACAATTATATAACAGATTTTTTTCTACTCAATCAGAGAAACCCACCCAATGTTCACAAATGTTACATGTTAAGCTCTTGATAAAACATATCTACAAATTGTTTTCTGATTTTCCTTCAGTGTTTCTGTCTTATCTGTGTCATGCACTTCACACCAGGGCCAGCTATTTCCCCTTTTTCAGGCTTGTACCCGGATATCTTCCACTGTCCCCTCCAAACCTACTTCTACCAGGAAGGGCTACAGATTCCAGCAGCCCCTGCTTCCCTAGCCAGAAAATAGCGAGGCAAGAGACTGGGCTCAGGGTATGAAATCCATGTTCTTCACTCAGGTTCTGCACCCCTCAGTGGAGAGGTGGGGATCCTGCCTCTGCAGCAGTCTCCTCTGTGCTTCTGTTCACTGTTTCCTCGCTCTCCTCTAGGATCTGGGGGTGATCAGACATCCCCTTGCTGCTGGTCCAAGGTTTCCTAACACCCCATCTACACTTTTGAAAATGATCTCTTCCTGGCTTAGCTTAATTCTGTTTACTGTCTATTACACTTTGGCATTTCTGAATGAAATTCTGTGCAATAGTCCTTTTATATAGGATTCCTATTGTCTTTATTATCCCCCCTTTGACTGAAAATGCCATTAACTCAGTTCCAATCAAGCTAAAATTAATAAAAATAATGTGAAGGAAAATCATAACTTAAAAATTGTAGCTTTAAGAAAATTATAGCTTCAGAACACATTTTTTTTTCTCCTTTTCCAGGAAACTCACTCCAAAAGAAATTCCTTACCATTAAGAGTCTTAACGACACAATAATCCTATACACTAGGCTCATCCATTTCACCTACAAATTGAGCCAGTAACTTTTCTCCTAGATATTGTAGATTCACAAATTCTACAGACTTCTACCCTCAAGGAAACAGTACCATTAACTGTGCCACAAACCTTTGAACATATGCAAATGTTTGACATTCTTACTTAGCTCACAAACTGGGCAATCTGACAGTTACTGAGAATAAGAGTGCTAGACCGTCCTCTGGAGAGCAGTTCCCCAAACCCATAAATACTCCCAGGCTCAGACCGGAACAACCTTGCCCTGTAGCACCTGCACTCCTGAGTATGTTGACTCTGCCTAATAAATTTGCTGGCGCCTCTTACTGACATGCCCTGAAATGTTTCTCTGTGATACAAGTCAGCGAAGCTACTTCCTACTGTATGGAGAGAAGTGAGATCTCCATCTCCTTTTAGGAGACCACCTTGGGCCCCATCTGGTTACTATCTGATCCAAAACCTAAAGAGGGAGGAAGAGTTCAGCAGCATGCAAAACATCCTGGAAGAAATAAAGAATAGTGAATAAGAGGGAAAGCAAAGAGTTCTATGTCTCTTCTTTCTTTGAATAGTCGTTTATTATGGACCACCCTGTGCCAAGCACCAAGAGCCAGGCGTATCCACAGAGTTAACAGACACAAGAAGGAATCCAGAAAATGCAGGGAATCCTGTAGTGACAGGCAAGAAGGTGAGGGTGGTCAGGGAAGCCAGATGCGAAGGACAACTAAAGAGCACTGCAGAGGGAGGGGCAGCAAGAGCCCAGCTGAGTGCACAAGAGAGAGAATCTGTGTGAAGAAGTCAGCACAGACCAACTGGAAGGAGAGAAAGTGGCCACTGTGGGTGCAGCAGGCAGCCTAATCTCTTGTGAGGCAAGACAATGAACCAGAGGTTTCACCCCAAGTTCATGAGACCAAAGTGAGAGTTACAGAACCTAGCTTGCACTTTCAACAGGTGACTCTAGCTGCTTCGGAGAAGAAAAGCTGTCAAAGAAGACTAACAAGGCTATTATCCTAATGGCTCAGGAGTGACAGGACAGTAGTTGATGGCTGTGGGGAAGAAAGGGAAGCGGAATATGAAATATATTTCCTAGGTAGAATCAGCAACATATCTGTACTGAGAGAATAGGAAGAGTTAAAAACTAACTTGCAGGTTTTAGAGTGAGCAAAACTGGGCTATCCTAAAGTCTATTGTAGAAAGCAGAGGAAGGGCCCTGGGGTGACACAAACAGGGGTCTTAAAGCTTCTTTTCTCCATTAAGGAACTGCATTTGTATCATGAACAAACTGAAAAGATGTTGCTGTTGTTATAGATGTTGTTATTGTTGTTCTCCTCCTCCTCTTCCTCCCTCCTTCCACTCCCCTTTCCCCTCCCCCTTCTCCTCTTCCTCATTTTAGGGACCTCATTAGGAAGGCTAAGAACGTCAATAAGAGATAGCCTGGGAAGTTGTTATGTGCTAATTCCAGCGGAGGTGTTAGGTGGGTGTGTTGTTGACTTCTCCGGGTGCCACGCCAAGGCCTCTTCCAGTGAGAAGGACCAGGAAGTACACTTAGCTGAGAACCTGTCAGACGGTTCATGTCAGGTGTCATCTGTAGACTAAGGACACAGGTTGGACCCATTCCATGTCTCTGCCCCTCCCTACAGACTGAGGATGGCAAGGTGTCCTCCCAGAAAGCTACAAAAGACTTCACATTCTTTCTAGTCTGACTATATTTAAGTTTTCCAGGAAACATCAAGAAAATGATCATGCATGGTAAGCTACTTAGGAACCGGATAATGCCCTTGTTAATTTCATTTTCATTCCTTATTATATTTTCTCTTATAATTAACTTTTCCTTAAAAAATAAAATTAATTAAACTATGTCCTTCTGCTCCTACCAATCTAATTATCGTAACCATGGAATCCGTTAAAAGATGGATTAAAATGTTTAACTTTATTTAATTTTTTGAGATAAGATCTTACAATGCTGTCCAGGGTGGTCTGAAATTCCCTGTGTAGCCCAGAAACTCATATGATTTTTCTGCCTAAATCTTCGGAGTGCTGGAATTATCGGTGTGTCCCACAATGCCTGGTTGATGTTGATTTTTACTACGTGTTTTTCTGGGACACTTTAAATATTTTAATTGAACAGAATATATAGTTATTATTTCTGGCCTCATATAGCCAGAAAGAAACAAGCCAAGTGGTCTGCTTCCATGCCTCCTTTCCCTACCGCAGCCTTAGAGTCCAGACTCCATACCCAACGAGATCTGCAGAGTACATTTTTATACCTCTGGAACTGTTTCTATCACCTAGCCTCAATTCTAGCTATCAAATGTTTTTATGTTCCGAATAGTGCAGACATTAAGGACATATGTAATTTTCAGTCTTGGTCCTGCTACTTATGTCTCTAGGTTTTAATTATCTCAAAAGGTTGGTTGGTATATTATAGGAGTATTCCAGTTTTTAATGTCCCACACAAAGTGGTATTGAATTTAAGATCTACTGGAAGGTATTAAGAGGTAGCACAGGTGGGACACTGAAATAGTGTTTAGGTCATGAAGGCTCTGGTCTCATTAATTAATCAGTTCGTTAATGAATCAATGGATTGATGAGTTATCTGCAGAGTAAGGCTGCTATAAAAGCCAGTTTGGTTCTGGGTCTCGTATGCCTTTCTAGCCACTTGTTACCTTGTACCACCTTGGGCTACGGCATTGTGATTACTATCAACAGCTTACTCAGGAAAGGTTCTCAGTGGTCAGTGTGAATTTAAGACACTAGCCTCATCTTCTCAGGAATCTGTAATGAAGGCCTAGACGTCACAGTGAGACAAAAGACATTTTTCTGAGTTAAAATTATGTGTCTGGTTCCCCAGGCAGAGCAGCGTGCCTGGCTTCTTGCCCACCTCTCAAGTCAAGGAGTGGCCTTGAACTTGGTTACCTGATGAGCCCACTGTGGTGGGAGTAAAGCTCCAGCAAAGAAGAGGCTCTGAGGGGAAAAAACTGAAAGTGAGGAATGCTGAAGTCCCACTGATCTTGCCATCTGAAAGTTTAAGGAGCATTTGTTAAGCATGCATGCGCCTCGCCTGTGATTTGGGAGCAGACAGCCACATATACGCAAATACACAGTTTTGATCTCATTCTCAATAGTCACCCTAGAGAGAACTGGGTTACAAGCAGAAAGACACAAGCAACACAGAAATTCACAGGGAAGATTTTTCCAGTCAAGGCCCTGGCAAAGATTGCTGCCTTACCCCCTATGGGATCCTCAGGAGGATTGGCGGGGCCAGAACAGAAGGCTTCTTCCCTCCATAGGAGACAGAGGCTGCCAAGACCTGCCCAGACACAGAACTGCTTAATTCTAGCCAGAGACCAAAGCCCCAGATAGACCAAAGCAGAAAAGAATGTAAAGTGACAGAAAGTTGGGTGTTTCTTATGTTAATACACCCAAGCCAAGTTGGATCATGGTTTAGAAAAAATGTTTGGCTTTTCTTTTCTTTTTTTATTCAATCACTGATTTAATTATGAGAAAAGCGAATAATGTTAAAGCTGCACCAGGCACCAATAGTCCAGGAGGCCTGAGAGGATAAATACAATTATACATTGTAATGAAACCTAGCAGCGTTCCTTCCAGCCGCTGGTTCAAAGCATTCGGCTATGCTTTTGGAGAGGCATAAACAATGCAAAAACCTATAATTGCCGTGTCAGTCACGGCATTCATGCGGAATACTAAGTACCCCTCTGAGCGGCAGGCTTCCTAGTGTCAGATGGGACACAGAGCTACAGTGTCTTCTACTGACAGGGCACTGAGGCCACGGTGATCTTTTGTCCAGGCACCCTTAGGACCTCTTCTCGGGACCCCACTCTGAAGACGCTGGCAAGCACAGTTCATGCCCCGTGTCTCACCATCTGAGAGCTCTCAGGTGACAGGGACTGCAGGTGGGTCTGGCTTTATTAACAATGCCCAGGGGTCCCCACCCAGTGGTGTCATAGATAGTATCCCACCCTCGAGTGGTCCACTGAAACCCAATCTGAACTGCATATATAACTTTACATTTTTCTAGTAGTGGTGCAAAAACAGTAAAATGAAATAGGTAAAATTAACTGTAGTCATGGTATCTTCTTTTCAATATGAGGGCAATATAAGAAGTATTAATGAGACAGTTTATGTTGTACAGTACTAAACATTTTAAACCAGGGGTGCATTTTACACTGAAAGCACAACTCAATCTAGATGAATTTCAATAGTCTTCAATAGCCACATAGAGCAGCTGACACAACACAGCCCAGGGAGCCCAAAAGGTCAGAACTTCCCTGGCCTGCAGTCTGCCCATCTGTAAGCCTGCAACCCACCCTTCACCTTCCTCCCCAGGGAAAGCGGCTTGGGATTCCATGAGGCCTCTGCTTCCCTCTGCCCAGAGCAGGGCAAGCATGATATCCAGACAGGTGGCAGCGGAAGCTGAAAGCAACTCTGTACCTCACCCCCTCCTGCCAGCAGCAGCCAGCCTGACCCTTGCTCTTACCTCCCCACCCCACCTCATTCCCCCTCTTGCAAGCTTTTCTTAAATTGCTGCTCAGCTTGCCCTCTGCTTCCCTGCTGGCATCCTATAAAGAGGGACCACTGAACAGTTTCATTTCTAGTTGTGCAAATAAAGCCCTGAGGTTTGTGCTCCGAAGAGAAGAGATAGGCCCAGCCTCGCCACCCTCAGGACAGAGCTGAAATCCAGGCTTGATTCCCCTACTGGAGGATCATAGGGATCCCCATACCTGCCCCTTTTAACTCCAGCGACCCTGAGGTCACCTTTCCAGCACTCTGCACTCAAACTTCCTGATTCTCCATCTTCTCCTGACGTCCTCTCTTCTAGGGAAATCATGACTTTTCCTGTTCTAGGCAAATCCTACCCCTGAGGTTTTGGCAACCTTCCTGTTTCCACACTGGCCTTATTACCAGGCTCTAAGCTGCTGCTTCTCCCCATCTGCTGTTTCCAACACAAATACAAGCTTCCTCCCTTGGCCAACTGTGCCCGCTCCTACTTCAGGATATCTCTATCCCCAGTTACTTCTGCTTCCCTCCCACTGCTTCCTCCCTAAGCCTCTGCAACCCAGCCAGCCTCCCTCAATCACTTCTGCCACCAGCCGGGTCCAGATCACAAACCGTAATGCTCATGCATCTCCAGGGGCTGCCTGCAACACAGACCAGTACTCCCCTGCATCCTGCCATCTCTATACAGCCCCAAGCACGCAGTCCTCCAGGCAGTCAGCGTGAGCTCCTTGGCTTTTGGTAGTGAGCAGGACACTGCACACTGACCAGATCAGGTACCACTTGTAAAGTTTCTGGAAGTCAGAAACCATGACAATCATCCATCTGAGGTCAGATAGGAGAAATAAACATAGGGCAAAATGAGACAGTAGAAATCACAATTTGAAAAATCTATGACTTCAATATACAAAGTTATCCAAGGTTATGTCATATTGTTTGTTTCTTTCCCAGACTGCTCACTCCTAAATTCCTAGGGCTTAAAATCAATAGATGGGGCATGTGCCTCTTTTTCTGTAACATGAGCCCTTCACATGGGCCCACACATGGAATCCCAGCATTCTGGTTGGCTGAGGCTGAAGGACAATGAGTTTGAACCAAGCTGGGCAATTTAGTGAGACCCTGTCTCAAAATAAAAATATAGACAAGAAGCTAGGAATGCAACTGAAAACAGAGGCCTGGTTCCATCTACAGCAGTACAGAAGAAAGAAAAAAAGAGAGAGAAAGGAAGAAAGGAAAGAAGGAAATAGAGTTCAAGCCATTGGACTGCCTGAGGGTCGGATGGCCTGGGTGAGTGTGCATCCTCGAGAGGGAGAGGTAGGCCTCAGGAGGATATGACACCACTGCCACTTGCATATGCACATACATGAATCCTATCGGTATAATACTGGTTCCACACAGACAAGCTGATTTTTTTTTTTTTTTAGACAGGGTCTCACTTTTGTAGTTCAGGCTGGCCCTGAGCTCAGCCTTGAACTCACAACAATCCTCCTGCCTCTGTCTCCCGAGTGTTAGGATTACAGATGTGAGCCACCACACCGGTACTGTGGTATATGGTTCTGATTGCTGGTGGGCATGAGTCTCCATGCCTAGTATTGTTGTATGTGATTTCCTGGGATCAAACTCCAGCTCTTGCATTTGCAAGGCAGGCACCAGAACAACTGAGCTGAATCCCGACTCCAGACAAGCTGATTTTTATCCTGTCCTTACACAGCCTGTAAATGTCAGCCCTGGAGGGGACATAGAGGAAAACCAGCATCTTCAGTTCTCTTTCGAGCAATGTTCAATCCAGAAAGACTGTTGAGGTATTCAAGGTCGCAGAGCCAGAATGTGTGATTAGATCTGACTTCATTTCTCTTCATCCTCACTCACTGTCTTTCCCCTCCCATCATTCTGCTTCTCATCACCACTGGAGATATCCCAGTGGTGTCCAGAATGATGAGAATGTAATGAGCTCTGGCAGCATGAGTGAAACGTGACGCCAGGGAGAATCGCCCATGTGTACCAAGTAGCGTCTCCGTGCCAGGTAGACACTGTCTCATTCAGTCGCTCCGCTGGCCAGGTTGGTGGTGAAAACAAGGAAGGATTTGAATGGTTCCCCCTCCTTTGCAGTCACCCTAACTCTAAGGAGCAGACCTCACAGCCAAGGGTAAGGGGCCCAGGGTCTTCCATCTTGAGATGCTTCTAAGAAAGGAATCTAGTATTCTGAACCAGGAAGCCTAAGGCAACCCCGGCAACCCAAACCCCACCTGGCCGTCAGGGCCCCAGTGTTAGGCAGGTCTTTAGACTTTAGCAGGGCTGAAGGACAAAGCTGGTGCAGAGAGCGTGCTTTGCCAGTTACAGTGAAGTCAAAACCCAGACTTGAAGGTGTGGTCATCTATGTAATCATTGTTAGTTCTCGAGTCTAAAATAATCCCAGAGCACAGTCACATTTTAAGATTGCTACACATGGTTCACACTCCAAGGTTTAAGGCTTTCCATATCTACTTTATAGTAAGTTCTACCTACACTTCTGCATGGTTGCCTATGTGTCCTGACTGGATTTCATGAACATCACAGAGAACGGAGGACCAGAACGAGGCGCTGGCTCTTCACTGCATCAAGATCCGGCTTCCTGGTGACGTCAGCACTCGGAGACCAACCTGCTCCACAGCAGGAGCTCGGTGATGGTGTAAGATATGGCAAATCATCCAGCCACTAGGCCTTGTGGTCAAGGAACTAGTGGAAATGATGGGAAGGATTGAGGGGGAATTTTCTGAACATACTTCCCTAAATTATTTTTAAATACATTTGAATAGTCCATTGAACTCTTTCAGGTTGTTTCAACCATCACATTAAAAACAAGCTAAGCATAGGGAAGAGAGTTGGTGAAGTTATCAGCAGGGCCTCCGTTTTTTATCTTGCATAAAGTAGAAACAATACCAGTAATATCACAGGTAGGTTTGGAAGATTTAAAAAATAAGTTACATTTGTGATGAGCTGTAAAGTTCATGAATGTCGGTGGATAAAGTTTTTCTCTCTAAGAGAGATCCAGAGACATAGAGCTGGGCTTCACCCACCCCAGAAGGAGCCTTGGGATGGCTGCTCTTGCCCACACAGAGCTCCCCCTTCCATTCCATTGGTTTTCCTTGGAAACTGCCCTCCTCAGCCTTCAATGTGTGTCTGGTGCTGAGGGGTGTTGGAAAGTGACCCTCTGCTTTTTAAGATTCTTCGCTTGAATAAACCCGTAAGTTCCCTTATGGCTAAGCCACTTCACTAAGGACCAAACCACTGCTCATCAGGAGTCCTTCTCTGTAGTACAACACATTTTGACAACTCATGTCCTGAAGGGTGGAGCCAACTCAGCCAAGGTGTCGGTGTCAAGAACACCCATTACCTATGCTGTGCTATGCAGAGTCCCCATGAACTTACTCTATCAAGTACTTTCAAAATCTCCTCAAGCAGACAGACAGGGACAGATGCACAGCAGCCTTGCCCTGATGTAGACCTCCCCAAAGAAGACTTGCTCTCCCACAGCCTAAGGGAATCACTATAAGTTTGCCAAAATCAGTATGGGAGCATGTACTTGTAACTTAGCATTCTGGGGAGACCAAGGCAGAAGGATCCCAAGATCAAGCTCAGCCTAATCAACTTAATAATTTGGTGAAACCCTATTTCAAAATTTAAGAAAAAAATTTAAAAGACTGGAGAAGTACCTTAGTGTGAAAGCTCTCGGTTCAATCCCCAGTCCCACCCAAAAGAAATCTAGAGAAAATATAAATACAGTATGCTCATGAGGGATACATTGTGGGTTTCCACAGTTGAGGTGCTTCTAATAAAGGAACTCAGCATTCGGAGGCTCTTGTAGAAGAGAGGCCGCCTCTTATTTGAGCAGTTGCAATGATTCCACTGACATGCCAAATGGTTGTATATGAAAATTTGGACAACCATAGCTATTTCTGATTGTGAAATGTTCTGCCATGGCTGCAAGATGGAGAGACTGTTTCTGAGCTTATAATGACCCATAAGACAGATTGTCTCATTACCTCCTGGGGACCCAGTCCATTCCAGGCAGAAACTCATTCCATTTTCCACTCTCGCAGTCGGATCTCCTGGGCCACTGGTGCCAATCATAGTAGTTCTGGGTTTAATATACAGGCTCCAGCTGCCTCAGGTTTTTTCTCCCCTACTTCTGCTACATTTAATTTCCAACCTGCTGCCAACCAAAGAGATGCTTTGATCGAGTCATGTTTTATAACTATTGGGGGGAATGGAGGCAAAAATCAGCATTGTCATCTCATTGTGATTTCATAAACTGCTGCTATTTCCTTCTGCCCAGAAGAATTGAATCCTTCAAGTTAGACAGTCTTAAAGGTCACATAATCATGTTTCAATGATTTATGTATTTTCCAGAATCATTCCCTTTCAGTCCAGTCTTAACATATGGCAGGAAGAAAACTCAGCATTTGCACCAAACTGTTCGGACACAGGAGGCTTCTTCACAGTCAGACTTCCTGTGCATCATTCTTCTGTCAAGGATAGGGGTTTGATAGCTGCAGACAGTGAAGAACCTTCATCATGCCCATCGATGGTCACAGCTTGTATCCCTCATACCACATGTACTTAAAAACCATAGCTACCCACCAAACACTTCATGTTTTGATTCTATACCAGAAAAAGTGAACCTATGACTAGGATGACTAAGCCCATGTGACAGCCGGGCTAAAATCTCTGGCAGAGGAGTCATTCAGAAATGAGTACACTCAAGCCCCTAAGTCAATATCTACAGAAACTAGACTAAGACAGGTATAATCCCAACATCCATTTTCTTTCATTGGATTAAGCAAAACACACAAATCTGAACCCCAGTGGCTTAAATTTCTATGGAAATGAAGTAGTCACTGAGTGACTACTTTAAGTCACTTTAGATTTTGGATTCCATCAAGGTAATATTCAAGAAATTCTAAGTTTCATGGAGCATCTAGGGCTCTGGAGTCCAAGGGTCCCTATGGAACCCTAGGCACATCTTTTGTGAGACCCGACTTGATATAAAAAAAAGCCATTTTGTTAAAAACTTCCACTTTGTATCCTGTAACCTACCTGTGAACCTGAAACTTGTCTTTTTGGGAACTGTCCATTCAGCTGAGGCACGCAACTATAGACTGTATGTTTTTAGAATGTAATATTCTGTGCTATTCAGTGATCTAATCAGTGCTATTGGCTTCTGTAATGACTTGCTTCTGCACTTTAACAATAGAATGACCTAATCACTTCTGCATAGAAACCTCTTGGTAACAGGTGGTGGTGGTTAGTAGATTTTCCCTTTGGTTACTGTGTCCCAATTTACATCTACACCTTCCTCACTGTTAAGTGATTACCCTCAGCTGAGTAAGAAAGCTCTTAGATGGACTTTAATATCATGTCATGCCCTGAGAGACTGTCTCAATGGGGCTTGGCCCCAATACTTTGAACTTCCTTGAGTCCCAGTTTGTATATCTGTAAAGATCTTCTCTCCTGAAAGTGATGGCATAGGTCCATCTACCACATGGGTAGCTTGCCTGTAACTTCTGTACAGCCAACTTCAATTCTCCCATTTCTCCTAGCAATGGTACTTTAGTTTTCCTTTAGGATGATCATTCTTGCTTACTCTCAGCTCTCTGGGAAAGAATGAGGGTAGAGTGTGACCTGACGAGGATTTCTGAGTCAAGGTTGGGACTTAGGCCTGGACAACCAGGTTTTCCACTCACTTGAATGTATAGAGGGAGCTGCATAATCCAAGTAGTTCTAATGAGAATCAGTCCCATGATTTACCTCCTTGTTAAAAGTAGAGTTAAGCTTAAGAAGATGCTCTTTCAAATGCATGGCAGTCCAAGTCACACTTAAATCTTTCCAATTGCTGAGCTGAATATCCTAAAGTAGTTTATGAGTGGTTCCTCTTCAGATCCCAGTGCTGCTGAAATGGCTGTGTGAGAATAGTCCTGGTTTCACAGGGAGCAACCTAAACCACAGAAAATGCCTAGTTCTCTTGAGCCAAAGGTATTGTTCTTCCAAGGCCCGTTGAGTACAGATGGCTTCCTGCTGTACACAACTAAGGCTGTGCCCCGAAGACTTTCTAAGGCACCTTGGAACCAAACAAGCGCTGAGGAGCTTAGAGCCTCAGAGCAACTTTCAGATAATGATGGACAGGACTGGAGGATAAATCCTCCAGATTTAAACACCCCTGAGAGGTGTAAGTCATGGGCACATGATTCATCTTGTCCTACAGAGTCTCCGGCAGCTTCAAGCCTCAGTGGTCTGCAGCAGTAACCTGCTCTTTAATACATGACATTGTCTCTTCTTCTTTCTCTCTGTCTTGCTTTCTGGGATCCCCTCTCATGCATACTTCTTACACTAAAACCTTTATTTTGAGTTCTATTTTAGGAAAAAGCCCAGTAGAGACAATGAGCCTTCTCCTGAATGAGAATACAAAGTGGAAGGCCGGGCTGGTGTGGTATATTAATAGTAACATATCTGATCTGAAATGTCAGTAAAGTTCTGTTTCACAAATTGATTCTAAGGCATAAATATTAAAACCTGTCAAATTATTTTATTGAGTATTATGGCATGTGTTTAAAAGTCACCCCAAAGTCTTATGCAAATGAGCTGAGGCTGCTTCAGAGGTGGCTGACTGACTGTAGAGTATGTAGCTCGTGGTGCAATGCTCAGCTCAAGAACATTAAGATCAAGGGTGAGAGGACTACCCACCCTATTAGTCTAAATAAAATCAAAGGGAAGAAAGATGCTGTTAAGTCACTTGTGTTTTTTGCTGCCATCTGCCTTCACAAACACCTGTCCCTCTGCCATGTGTCTCTCCACCTTGGAGCCAATGGATTATGAACTGAAACTTGTACAAAAGTTAAATAAATCTTTCTCTCTTTAACCTTAAATGTCAAGTATTTTGTCTCGGCAACAAGAGAAAAGTAAGTAAGACACTGACCTTCTGTCTTAGTTATCTATTGTTATGATAGAATTCCAAAAGGGAGTTATTTACTTACAGAAAAAAAGAGGTTCAGTTAGCATATAGTCATGGACATAGGAGTTCAAGACAGGAGGCCACATCTGATAAAGGTCTTGTAATGTATCACAACATGAAGGATGGTATCACTTTGCAGAGGTACAGAGCAGTATGTGGGCACTCGCAGAAGAAATAACAGACAGCCAACTTTTCACAAGAGAATAGAACTCATATGTATGAGAAAAAGCATGAATCCCTTTGTGAGAGCTGCACCCCATGACCTCAATGTCTCCCAGTAGGTCTCCCTCCCGCACTGCTGCAAGGAGCATTGGGACAAGCCCGAACATGAGTTTGGGTAGAGACAAGTCATGTTCCAACCATAGCACATGACCTACACTTTACAGTTACAGAAGCTTGGAGCTGGAAAATCATCTGATCCATTGATTTTAAACTCTTGTTCTGTAGTAAAAACTTTTTTCAAATGAAATATTCACAGCAGAAGTGGGGATGAAGCCCTTTTGCTAACTTCTCTTTGAAGTGAGCACACTTCATACATTTTATTATTTATTTCCTCAATAATATTAAGACATCTTTTTTTTATTTCATAGAAAAGGAAATTAAAATCCCACACAGGCACCCACATATCATAAGAAATGAATGAAGAAAAAATTATTCGTAACAGGGACTGATAGGCATATAGTCCACAGGATAGGGAGCTTTGATGGGTAAGAATATAATATTAAAACATAGCATGATGGTGCATGCTGTAGTCAGCATCCCAAGGACAATTTCTGAAACTCAATACACGCACCAATATAGACACCCAGGGAGTCACGTAGTCAGGTCGATATACCAGTGTTATCAGTTGCCAGGTGTACTTGGTGGCTGCATGTAGGACCCATAAAGATCATGGAGCAACTGTGAGAAAGTGCAGCACAAGGTGAGGTGCAAATCATCTGCTTCAGGCCACCAAAGTGATTCTTCTGAAACAGTTTCAGGCTGGCCAGGTTTACTCAGAAACTTCCATTGGCCTCCTGCTGGTTGCAGAACCAACTTGAAGTGCTTCAGCCTGCCCCCCCCCAGCCCCATCCCTCTCCCTTGTTCTCCTTCAGGATCCTGTGAATGGCCTGTGTCAACCAGCCACGTGTGCTGCTCCCGTCATAGTGCTCTTCCCTTCCAGCTTCAGGGCCAGCTGCACCTTCCTTCTAAAATGACATTTCCTGTCGTAACTATTGATGGACATATGGATGTCACCTGGATGCTCACAGGACCCTTTCTCACCCGTTATTGTCTTCAACTTCACAATTTCCCAGCTAGGGTCCTTCTTCCCCCTTCATTAATCCATCCCATCCTTCCAGTCCTAACTCTGGCAGCACTTCCTCCAAAAAGCTTACACATATCTCTCCTCGTTTTGTGTGAACTTGGCCCATTTTCCACCCTCTGATAGTACTGATCATGCCCAGTTGTGTGTGACAAGTGCTCTGATGAAAACTAAATAGGATAACTAGAAACAGGGCAGGGAATTGAGATGTAGAGGCAGATTTAGGAATGATAAGAAAAGCTCTCTTTAAAATGAGGATGCCAGAAGAAAGATCTGGATGGTGAGGAGCCAAGTGTGCAGACCAAGAAGAAAAATCTTGCAAGAATCAAGAAGAATGCAAGCAAAGACACAGACTGGTTCTCCCAGAAGAATGTCGTGTGATGCTCTACATTTAAGAAACAAATAGTCACAGCTGGATGCTTTCCCACCCAAAAGAATAAATGAATGCATGAGTAGAGGTCGGGTCCTAATCCTCAGGGATTCTACAGATGGGAGAATAACTCAAAAATCTTCTTTTAATCACTAAACATAAACTTCAAACTCAAGTGATATTTTCATTTCAATAATCAGAAAAGAGATGCAAAAAAGACAAGTAAAAGACTCAGTAAAAACAAAAACATAAAAACAATCACAAGACAAAATCCAACAGAGGCAAGCTCTTTGCCCTGGAGTCTGACTGAAACATGCTGCACACAGAAGTCGTAGGACTCCTGCAAGAAGCCTTAAAAGTTTCTCAGCCCTAACACCAATGTGCTTAGCTGGTGCATGTGTGTATGCCTGCACTTGAGCTCACACATATGAGGATTCCAGTGAAGACTGGAAGTGTTCAGCATTGGACAGCTGGTCTAACATGCAGGAGTCCCTGGGTTCAATTGCTAATACTATCCCATAAGGTGATTTCAGTAGTCTCTGGGCAAACATATGCATTCCCTTCATGAAAAGTAGCATATCACGCATGAACAGCCCACAATGTCTACCATACCCACTGCACCGGGAGCTTTTGAATGCTAATTGAAATCAAGAACACCCAAAACAGAGGCTATATGGTCTAGTAAAGGTTCAATTAATGTTTGCTGCTGTTTAAATCTTCCTCTATTCTTAAGAACACAGGTTTTTAATATGGTAGTGAATACATCTTACTATGCAGAAGAATAACCAGTGGAATTTGGTAAATGCAAATTCCTTAATCTTTTTACCTGACATATGTAGATTTTGGGAAGGGACCAAGATATTCACAGGATATCCTGAAGAGATATACAAGAATTTCCATATTCTGAAGGATCTATGACTTTAAAAAACTTATAAAATTATGTTAAATTCTCTGAAATTATAAGAAATGTTCATTGCTGATGTCATCAGAGAACATCAACCTTCCTAAAAAAAAAGAGCAAATAGTAATGGAAGTCAGGGCCATAGCTTAGGAGGTGATCTCAATTGTTCTCTTTGATCTCCTGATATTTCCCAGGCTGTCATTCTTCACAAAAAGCTGATTTAACTGCAACATGGACTAGTACTTGGTGAGTCCCTGCTAGGGGAAAGCCGTCCTTCTCATGTTTTCTGTGCCTCTGCACTAAGTTCTCCTGACTGCTGTCTATTATTTTCATTTCATTACACAGAGAAATGAGGCTTTGGGGGATGCCAAAAGTCATCCGGTCATGTGAAGTTTGAATTCCTGCTCTATCATGAACTCTCCAATTCCAAGTCTAATACTTATAGTTAATGTACTCTAGGTATTAAAACTGGTGATGTTAACCCCAAATTTCTAGCCATGCCATATATATATATATATATATATATATATATATATATATATATATATATATATATATTAAATAACCTCCCCCACAATGATCAGTTATTATCAGTTATTTCCCCTGAAGACCCCACCAGAACTCAAGATTTCACATAAGTGAAGGAACATGATAAATAAAAAGGATGTATCTGCCTAGTCCATTAATGTGTTTAGTGTATTAGTCAGTTTTTCCATTGCTGGAGTAAAGTACTTAACATACATAGTATAAAGGAAAAATAATTATATTTTGGTGTGTGATTTCAAAGGTTTTAGTCTGTGGTTAGCTGACTCATGGCAAAGCATTATGGTAGAGGAAAGCTGTTTACTTTATGGCAACCAGGAAGACAGGAAGAGACAGAGAGAGCTGCACCCCAGTGACCTACCTCCCCCAATTTGGCCACCTCCTCCCAACACATTTGGCTGTGAACTCATGAATGGATTAATTCACTGTCATGTGTAGTATCTCCATGATCTAATCACCTTTCAAAAGGTCTACCTCTGAACACATGAGACTCCAAGAGGAAACTGAAGATCTAAAGTGATGTTTAATGTCTAACAAATCTTAAGATGAGTACTGAACATTATATTTCAAAAATGCCATTTTGAGGTCCTGTGAACTTTTTCCAATGCTGTGGCCATTGTGTGTGATTTTTTGCGACCTCTTTTCTTTTCTTTTTTTTTTTTTTTTTTTTTTAAGGTTTTTTGAGACAGGGTCTTGCTTTGTGGTTCAGGCTGGCCCTGAGCTCAGCCTCCAACTCACATCACAGCAATCCTCCTGCCTCTGCCTCCCGAGTGCTGGGATTACAGGCGTGAGCCACCACGCCCGGCACTGGTATGTGGTATTGGTTGCCGCTGGGGTGAATCTCCACACCCAGTATTGTTATGTGGTTACCGGGGATCGAACCCGGGTCCTTGC